>QNTS01005063.1:36945-76861 GCA_003317085.1 Hucho hucho
CAGTGTGTTAAATCGGAGGGCCTGTTGTCCGGGCCTCTGGCAGTCTCTATGGGGGTGCCACAGGGTTCAATTCTTGGGCCGACTCTCTTCTCTGTATACATCAATGATGTCGCTCTTGCTGCTGGTGATTCTCTGATCCACCTCTATGCAGACGACACCATTCTGTATACTTCTGGCCCTTCTTTGGACACTGTGTTAACTAACCTCCAAACGAGCTTCAATGCCATACAACACTCCTTCCGTGGCCTCCAACTGCTCTTAAACGCTAGTAAAACCAAATGCATGCTTTTCAACCGTTCGCTGCCTGCACCCGCCCGCCCGACTAGCATCACTACCCTGGACGGCTCTGACCTAGAATACGTGGACAACTACAAATACCTAGGTGTCTGGCTAGACTGTAAACTCTCCTTCCAGACTCACATTAAACACCTCCAATCCAAAATTAAATCTAGAATCGGCTTTCTATTTCGCAACAAAGCCTCCTTCACTCATGCTGCCAAACTTGCACTAGTAAAACTGACTATCCTACCGATCCTCGACTTCGGCGATGTCATCTACAAAACAGCTTCCAATACTCTACTCAGCAAACTGGATGCAGTCTATCACAGTGCCATCCGCTTTGTCACCAAAGCCCCTTATACCACCCACCACTGCGACCTGTATGCTCTAGTCGGCTGGCCCTCGCTACATACTCGTCGCCAGACCCACTGGCTCCAGGTCATCTACAAGTCCCTGCTAGGTAAAGCCCCGCCTTACCTCAGCTCGCTGGTAACCATAGCAGCACCCACCCGTAGCACTCGCTCCAGCAGGTATATCTCACTGGTCACCCCCAAAGCCAACACCTCCTTTGGCCGCCTTTCCTTCCAGTTCTCTGCTGCCAATGACTGGAACGAACTACAAAAATCGTTGAAACTGGAGACACTTATCTCCCTCACTAGTTTTAAGCATCAGCTGTCAGAGCAGCTCACAGATCACTGCACCTGTACATAGCCCAACCAACTACCTCATCCCCTACCATAGTCATTTATTTATCTTGCTCCTTTGTACCCCAGTATTTTTACTTTGTACATTCATCTACTGCACATTTACCATTCCAGTGTTAAATTGCTATACTGTAGTTACTTTGCCACCATGGCCTATTTATTGCCTTATGTTCCTTATCCTACCTCATTTGCACACATTGTATATAGATTAGTTTTTTTTATTCCTACTGTATTATTAACTGAGTGTTTGTTTACTCCAATGTGTAACTCTGTGTTGTTGTATGTGTTGAACTGCTTTGCTTTATCTTGGCGAGGTCACAGTTGTAAATGAGAACTTGTTCTCAACTTGCCTACCTGGTTAAATAAAGGTGAAATAAAAAATAAAAAAAACAACATCTATTGCAGGATAAATCATTGTTAAATTTTACATAGCTGGCCATATATGGATGTTACATTTTACTTCATGGGTTGGTTATGTAGGCTTCTTCTAACCCATCGCTTTCTACTACATATAATAATAATATTAAATTATCTTTACATTAAAAACCAAACTCTATCAGAATTCCAGTCATTCCAATAAATGCTAGACCCCTTGATCTTCAAGAATAGGTCTTGGAAACAAGGAAGTATAGATTAGCCAAAGTGTTTTACCTGAGCATAACCCCAAAACCAAGGACTTATTAGCCAGCCCTACTCTGTTGTTTATGATTTTGTTGTTCATGGAGGACTGATTGGGCTCATTGATTCAAGTTGAAAAATAAATGTTGCGCTCATGGAATGGCATGCTTTGAGCACTACTGTAAAGTGCTATTTACATGTGAAAAATGAATGCAGCTGTTTAAAGAAAAATTCACAAATGAAACAATAACAAAACGGTCGCCCTGCCTCTGTTTTGGTAAAAAGCTGAGGGATGGGCCTGGAGAAATGTAAACACTCTCAGATTAATAGACGGATGCAAGGACTGACCATCTATGTTATCAAAATTATTGTTTTAACCATGTTATGAGGCTATACAGTGTTTTATTACATTTACAATGTTTAAGAAAAAAAAAAAGCTTATATTTTGGGTTCTCATGCAGTGTGACAGTTGAACTAAGCTCATGAGGCATTTATAACATCTTCTCCTCATAGACTGCACCAGATTTGCCAGTTCTTGCTGTGAGATGTTACCCCACTCTTCCACCAAGGCACCTGCAAGCTCCTTTAAACTCTGTATTCAATTTTGACAGTAGAATAAACGTTTCTGACTCATATCGATGCCACTTAGGCTGTTTTCTAAATGAGAAGTTAAAAAGTTAAAAGTTACTGTATACTGTCACTACCTGGGCAACTCAACTGTAAAAAAATGTCAGCATAACAGCGTAACAGCGTAACACAACTCCAAACATGACAGATAAGAAGCTACATCGCCTATAGGCTATTATAAGAATAAAGAGACACGAGACAAAAAAATTGACCAGTAGAATGGATTAAGTTATGAGACCTCGTCAATTCAACCAGCTAATGTGAGATTTTTAGATTACATAACATTTGAGGACATATAACATAAGGGCCTATGTATTTTCAATGTTTTGTTCACCTGCAATCTAACAACGAAGCTGGCCATCTTTTCCCCTCTCTTTCTGGTTGCCCTTCCCCTTCCCTTCTAAATTCAAGTTCAAGTTTGTTTATTTGTCATAAACACATGATATACATGGAATACACAGTGCAATTAAATGCTTACATGCAGGTTAACCTTTCAACAATGCAACAACAATAGAACAAGTAGCTAAGTGAATAAAAATAGTAATAAAAATAAAAGCTTAATTAAATAATTTCACCCTTTAAAGCTGCAATATGTGACTTTTTGGCGACCCGACCAAATTCACATAGAAATATTAGTTAAAGATCTGTCATTATCATTGAAAGCAAGTCTGATAAGCGGTAGATCTGTTCTATGTGCACTATTTCTATGCTTCCCGTTCTCAATTTTAGTTTTTTCATCTTTGACTTTCGGTTTTGTACACCAGCTTCAAATAGCTAAAAATACTATATTTTTGGTTGTTGAACCAGATATCAGTTTAGGTGGTACAATAATTCTATACACTATACATACCTTGTATTGCACCTTTAATGGAGGTTTAAAAATGTTACATAGCCTATATCGAAATAACAGACATGAGCCAAGCATGTTTACCTGTAGAATGGAATAGATTATAAGTCCTCTATGATTCATTTCATTTAGTCAGTTCTACCGTCTCAACACTGATCATTTTAAACAGGGCTAAATATGTTTAGTAAAGTTCAGCTTCAGTCCACAGGGGGCACTGTGTCACTGTCAGAAGATGTGCTTCAGTCAGAAAAACATTCTCAACTCTTCAGTCTCAGCTAGCTTGCCAGCCAGTTGCTACACTCGCTGGAAACAAATACTTTTCCTAATATCATCACTTATATCAACATCCTTAGCTTGCCCATTCACTAAATTTACTGTTAAATAACTTTGACTGACACCCAATAGCTTAGGATGCTGAACGCTAACGCTGGTTTATTAGCTTTAGCCAACTCTTATGATGAAATTGAGATCTAACCGGTGCTCGGGGCCAAGACCAAGACGGCGTCACTTTGAGTGGGCGTACATCCCGATAAACCTGGAAGATTACGATCAATACTCAAGCATTTTATTGGTAAACTGACCTTTTCTTATATGAAGTAACAGAACGTGGAAACACAGTGATCACACGAATACATGGGCAGAAGAAACCGAAAAGGTTAACGCATGGCTGAACAGATCTATGCTAATCACCTCTGATGCTAGCAGCAAGACAAGCATGCAGCCCACGTGAAGACTTTCCAGAACTCATTGCAAAAGACTCCTTATTTTTTTGTCAGATTATGCAAAGTTTTTAATTCAAAGCACTACATGTTGTATCTTTAAATACCAGGGGTTTACCAGACATAACTAAAAGAAAATCACTTTTTTACATTTTGTAAACATTCTAATACATATTTCATTCAACTCCAAGAGACTCGATTCTCTTGGAGTTGAATTCAGATTCTAGTTTATGGAAATCACAATGGGGAAATACTGTTTATTATAGTCACGGGTCTAACCCCCCAGCTGGTACTATTGATATTGATTCATAAGTTTAGAGGTGATATTTCAGAGTCTTGTGGGTCCAAAGATGGGAGATATTGATTTCTAAAGATGATAAGGCTTGTTTGTTATATGCAATGTGTATGGGTACAATTCTCACACCTCAAATAAGACTTTCTTTTTGGATCTTGCTGATAAACTTACTTTAATACAAAATATATAATATATATATAAATGCAAATGCAGATCTGGACTAATGTACCAGATATTTGTTATTGTCAAGTCTCCACAAAGTGATCCTTTACGGTCATTTGTTGAGGGGAAGGGAAGATTGATCGACCATATCAATCTTTTGCACATTTTGTGTCTGCCCTCATAGATGC
Source organism: Hucho hucho (assembly GCA_003317085.1). NCBI lineage: Eukaryota > Metazoa > Chordata > Actinopteri > Salmoniformes > Salmonidae > Hucho > Hucho hucho. The sequence goes on from QNTS01005063.1 coordinate 41,385, forward strand.
TCTGGCAGTCATATTTTCATTGTGATTTGAGCTGAATTGACAAAGTTGCATCAGTGTCCCAAAAATATATTAGGTCTCAGAATCTGAAGAAACGTTCATTTCCTCTGAAACATTTGCATCAACGTTGGTAAGTTCAGACTGGGAGGCAGTGTTACTCCACCTCCTTTTGACGCAAATGAAAATGCCCAATATAATAACAATCAGCACCATCACCAGTAGAGCTGAGAGGGTGGATAGGTATACTCTCTCTGCCCCAGACTCCCAACTGACATCCAGCTTGTTGTCCAGACTGAGGTGAGAGGCAGTACAGGTGTAGTCGTGTCTCTTCTTTAGCTCCTCAGTACTGACCTCCAGACTCTTCCTCAGCTGGTAGGTTCCATCTCCACTAGGCAGCACCTCCCCACCTGTCAGATCCTGTTCTGCCACTGGCTGGCCGTCTCTCAGCAGGGTCAGGTTGATGTGTCGGGGGTAGAAACCAAACGCCAGGCAGCTCACCTGGAACCCTCCAGAAACCTCTTTCTTTATCAACCTGAGTCTGGGAGGAACTTTACGCATCACAACGTTCTTCTCTCTCTTCAGGAATGACTTCAGTGATTTGATGCAAATGGGAAGGTAAACATTCTCACAAAGTGTTCTTTTGTATGCTTGTACCATCCCATCCCATCCCAGTATTATTTTACCAGCATCATACGTTGAATGTGTCATGTTGTAATACACTGCATAATCTTCAAAAATGCCATTGAAAATGTTCTTTATCATGAACATGACCTGTTCACCATTGTCCAACATCTCACAGCCAGCCATTCTTTGCAGAACTTGAACGCCTTCCGTGAAATTAATGTGGCGCTTTAGGTTAAATGATCTTTCTTTCATCCCCTGGTATATATCTCCAAATACATGATCTCCGTCCTGAGCTTCATCATCCTCGGTTTTGTCTGTGATATGTTGTCCCCTGTAGACAATCTGTTTATCGTTGGAGTCATAGTAACCCACTTGAACATCATCCAACATCACCACAACCGTAAACTCCGGGAAAGGTGTCTCTCCAGTGATGTGGGTTGCAAGTACCCACAGAGAATGTGATCCTGAACCTGGGAGAGGAGTAATATCATACACAATTATGGACATTTTACATTTTCTAACATAATATGTAAATATAGTTTAGCCAAATTGTTTTACCTGAGCATAACACACAAATTAGCCTAATCTGTTATTATTATTATTTTTAGTCATGGAGGACTGATTGGGCTTATTGCTTCGATTTGAAAAATAAAAACGAGATGGTAATTTTCCATGAAGAAAATAAAAGCCCCACTCGTGGTCTTCTTAAATTAAACTAGGTGAGTTTAGAAGGGAGGAACACAAACGTTTATTCCATAGGCTGGGATCCGCACTACGCAGCTGTCGCAAGAGCACATTTTCACTGTCTGTTCACTGGGGCATATTCATTATGTCGATTCTGTTGCAAAAAGAATCTTGAAAGAAACCGGAGGGACCTGCCTGCATTTGTCCAATAGAAACTCTTGTTTTTCCCTGTTAGCTTCCATTTGGTTCTTAAATGATAAACGGGTTTCGTAAAGAATCCACCCCTGGTCGCAAAAACAATGATTGATAGGCAGCTTAAACTTCTTAAATTAAACGATTATTGGGTTAGATATACATATAGATTTGTGAACTGCCAACCACAACAACCTTCTGAATCAGAGAGTTGTGGTTGTTGTGGATGGCTGTTCACAAATCGGAATGCGGGAAAGACACATTTCAGTTGAATGCTATTCAGATATGATATGCCCTTTCCCTTCACAATTCGTAAAGCTCAAATAAATTAAAGAGCAGCAGTGTGATTCACATAATCAATGCGCCATGTAGCCTAGACATCAATAATAAGTGATATGAGTATAGCCCGTAGGCTACTCCCCAACCCAGTTCACAGTTATGGACATTTTATGACAAAATACATAATTAAATTAGTAAGAGAGAAAGATAAATCCCTACCTGCGTTGACAATGGTGTAAAACGAAAGAACAAACAAAAAGACAGACAGTTTTCCCATGATTTTGATACTGTAGCCTTGCGTAGCAAGAAGTAAGTCTGACAGACTTTCCCTTCAATTTAAACTGCGTAGCAAGAAGTGTCTGTCATACTTTCTCTTTCACTTAGCCAACTGCGTAGCATATTCTTTGTATAGAGCTTGCATGCTTGTAGACAAACTAACCCAAGATAGTTAATTTGTTTCTTCTTCTTCTATGTTATATTTTGGCGATCACAATTGAATGTGCATTCTGCCACCTACAATACGAGATGGAAACAGGATTCACCCAAAACACTGAACTACCATAAAACGACCCAAAAATAACTAAACTAAATAAAACAACTTTTCTGTTAAAATAAATAGATAAATATAACAGATCTGATCCCTACACAGGCTCAAGGGGAACCCTGTAGGGCGGGTCTTCCGGCGCCAGTACCCCTTGCAAGTCTACAGATGTGAAATCCTTGAGTCCCAAAAACATTTCTGCCGCAGCCACAATAATGTCCAGTTTCTTCGACTTCTTTGGAATTTGTGCTGTACAGTTTATAACAGTGGCAAAGAACGCAACAAAATCCACCTTTTTAACAGACAGGGTATCTTTTGTCTGGCAGCAAACATTTACTACAGGCTGCCCTGTCCATGAGAATGGGGGCGTGCTCAGCCTTCCTTTTGCTGTAGTCCACGATCCTCTCCTTTGTTTTGATGACATTGAGGGAAAGATTGTTATCCTGGCACAACACTGCCAGGTCTCAGACCTCCTCCCTATAGGATGTCTCATCGTTGCCTGTGGTCAGGCCTAACACTGTTGTGTCGTCAGCAAACTTAAGGAGGGTGTTGGAGTCGTGCTTGGCCATGCAGTCATGGGTGAACAGGGAGTACAGGAAGGGGCTGAGTATGCACCCATGAGGGGCCCCCGTGTTGAGGATCAGCTTAGCAGATGTGTTGTTACCTACCCTTACCACCTGGGAGTGGCCCGTCAGGAAGTCCAGGATCCAGTTGCAGAGGGAGGTGTTTAGTCCCAGGGTTCTTAGCTTAGTGATGAGCTTTGAGGGCACTATGGTGTTGAACGCTGAGCTGTAGTCAGTCTGTACGATCACATCTGTTACAATAGTGCCGAGACCAGTCTTATTGTCTTCTTGGGACATCTGTTACACTAGTATGCACTCATTGGTCTGAGAAATACTGTGGTTTCTTGAAAATTATAAACTAGGTGGTTCAAGCCCTGAAGGCTGATTGGCTGACAGCCGTGGTATATCAGACCATATACCACGGGTATAACATCATTTATTTTTACTGCTCTAATTTCGTTGGTAACTAGTTTATAATAGCAATAAGGCACCTTTGGGGTTTGTGGCCATATATCACCCCCCCCCCGGGCCTTATTGCTTATTTATAACATTCCTAAAGAAAATCTAAAGACTGGGTAGTAATTTGTATCTTATGGGGAGCCATAAGATATTTTGGTGCATTTTGTTGACATTCATTTGAACAAAGCATTAATGAGATAATCTGGCAGGTGTGAGTTGGAGCTTGTTTAGGTATTTCTGTTGCTGCAGATGACCATATGACAGGAGAGTACTCTAAGTGTGATAGAACCAGAGATTGATCGTGGACTACAGGAAAAGGAGGGCCGAGCACTCCCCCACTCACATCGATGAACCTGTAGTGGAGCAGGTCGAGAGCTTCAAGTTCCTTGGTGTCTACATTACCAACAAACTATCATGGTCCAAACACACCAAAAAAGTTGTGAAAATGGCACGACAACGCCTGTTCCCCCTCAGGAGACTGAAAAGATGTGGCATGGGTCCTCAGATCATCAAAAGGTTCTACAGCTGCACCATCGAGAGCATCCTGATTGGTTGCATCACCGCCTGGTATGGCAACTGCTCGACATCCGACCGCAAGGCACTACAGAGGGTAATGCGTACGGCCCAGTACATCACTGGGAGCAAGCTGGTGGAAAAAGTACCCAAATGTCATACTTGAGTACAAGTAAAAATACCTTAATAGAAAAGTGAAAGTCACCCACTAAAATACTACTTGAGTAAAAGTCTGAAAGTATTTAAATATACTTAAGTATCAAAAGTAAATGTAATTGCTAAAATATACTTAAGTATTGAAAGTAAAAGTATAAATTATTTCAAATTCCCTATATTAAACCAACCAGATGGCACCCTTTTCTTGTTTTTTTTATTTACGGATAGCCAGATCAGAGGTAGTAGAGATGACCAGAGATGTTCTCTTGATAAGTGTGTGAATTGGACCATTTTCCTGTCCTGCTAGCCATGCAAAACGAGAACGAGTACTTTTGGGTGTCAGGGATGGAGTAAAAAGTAAAAGTTGTAAAAAATATAAATAGTCAACTAAAGTACAGATACCCCAAAAAACGAATACTTTAAGGTATTTTTACTTAAGTACTTTACACCACTGCCTACATGTACATATTACCTCAATTACCTCAACTAACCTGTACCCCCACACATTGACTCAGGACCTGTACCACCTGTATATAGCCTCGTTATTGTTATTTTATTGTGTTCATTTTTATTTATTTATTTAGTCAACATTTTCTCAACTCTTATTTTTCTTAAAACTGCATTGTTAGTTAAGGGCTTGTAAGCAATTATTTCACGGTAAGCAATTATATACTGTATCTTGGACCAAATACATGGCTTTTTTGTTGTTGAAATTTTCAACACCAATTCAACACCAGAAAATGGCCAAAAGATTAGAACCAGCTCACCTGCTTTTACTCTATGATTTGGCTATTGAGATGCTCAATGTTTCTTTTGAAAAACATATTTAAAAATGATATATTCTTCATATTCAGTTCACGTAGCAGGGTTGACCGTAAAAAGAAGGGACAGATGTAAATTAATCACTAATCACATTAAATAATTTCTAATCTTTCGAAATGACTTTGAAAAGCAACAAAATAACTAGGACTTTACAATGATGGTGAAAATGGGGAGAAATGTTATGTGACACATGGTTGACGGAGGGACATGTCAAAAATGTATTGAATTCCCCAAAGAACCCAATTCAGTTTTTTTTCTCCATATCCAATATTTTTTCTGACTGTCCAGAATCAGTTTTACATGTGACCCACATCAGATTTCCGCATTCACACCGATGCAGCCTCTGAAGTAGCACACAGATGCAATTCTCATTTCCTGTCATTGTTCCTTAAAATTTTGGGAACCAGCTAACTTCCTACATTTCAACTCGTTTTGCCATGGTGCAGAGAGAAACAAATAGCAGTTTTATAATGCTGTTCTACACATTTTGTCATGAGGCTAAGAGAAAACATTTCTGTTTTGAAAATGTCTACAACGCTACACTTTTTGATATCATATTCTATCAGTCAGTTCGTCCCTGCTTGTGTGTGTGTCAGATATGGAAAAACGAATGTTCTTTTGTGGCCCAGTACAATTTCAGGAAGGATAAACGACAACCAGACAAGTTTCGCAATGAACAATATTTTATTTGGAAAAGGGTAAGCAGTGCCTCTTAAAAATGGTGGTACAAAAATAGCAATGCCTCTTTATAAGGGCAATCTGCAGTGGCTACATCTGGACTTATAAATGTATGATATAAACCCATCGGTTCATGAAGAATATAACTTATAAAAGCCTCATGAGCTTAGTTCAACTGTCATACCCTATCAGAACCTTAAATAAAAGCTTGTTTTACTCCAATGTTTGTTAACAAAGTAAATATAAACAAACACTGTATAGCCTCAAAACATGGTTACAACTATAACTTTGATATCATGACTGGTCAGTCCTTGCATCCACAAATCTGTCAATGAATTTGAGAGTGGTTACATTTCTCCAGTCCAATCCCTCAGGTTCGTACTGAAATAGCGGCAGGGAAATGGCTTTGTTATTGTTTCAACTGCTGATTGGCACTTTAAGAAAAGGCCTCTTGCGTAAAATCCAGCAATCAACATGTATCTTAATTTCCAATTGGGGCATGCGATATTGCTAGCTCACGTGAGCTTTCACACTTCAATTATTATACACACAGCACTCGTGAATAGGTTGGCACAGCAAAAGTATTTTAAAACTTGAATGCAACAAACATGAGATGAAAAAAGGAATCCCTTTGTCACCCGGGGACGTGTCCTACAGACTACCATGTTTGGAGTGTCCTTCCATAAACTGGTCTCTGTAGCCTTCTGCAACAGTGTTAATCGATGGCATCGTCTGGGCAGTGGCTGGTAGAATAGGAAATCCACTGTTTCGTTACAGTCAGAATGACAGAACTGCCGAGGCAGGATCTGGTTAGAAATGCCAGATAATTAAGAAGACTTGATTCATTAATATAAACTGGGTGGTTCGAGCCCTGAATGCTGATTGGCTGAGAGCCGTGGTATATCATACTGTATACTACCGGTATGACAAAACAATTATTTTACTGCTCTAATTACGTTGGTAACCAGTTTATAATAGCAATAAGGCACCTCGGGGGTTTGTGATATACGGCCAATATACCACGGCTAAGGGCTGAATCCAGGCACTCCACGTTGCGTCGCGACTAACAGTCCTTAGCTGTGGTATATTGGCCATATACCACACCCCCTCGGGCCTTAATGCTTAAATGGGGAGATATACGGTGAGAGCAGCCCTGTGTGTGTGTGTGTGTGTGTGTGTGCGCATGTGTGCGTGTGTGTGCATGTTTTCCGAAAGCAAATACAGTATTTGTGTTGTATTGATCTCTGCTCTCAAGCATCACTAACTCTGACTCATTTCAGATTGACAAATGACATTTATTCTGAGTCTCCAAGACAAATACAATTCTGCCTTTTTTTTTCCTTTAGGGTTTTTTATGTTAAAACACTGGAGTGTGCAGATTTGGGAAACTTAACTGACTAAAGCCAGTGATTATACTGCATCCCAAATGGCACCCTATTGTCTATATAGGGGATTACCTTCGACCAGGGCCCCCCTTCTTTGGACACTGTGTTCACTAACCTCCAGACGAGCTTCAGTGCCATACAACTCCAACTGCTCTTAAATGCAAGTAAAACTAAATGCATGCTCTTCAAACGATCGCTACCAGCACCTGCCCGCCCGTCCAGCATCACTACTCTGGACGGTTCTGACTTAGAATATGTGGACATCTACAAAAACCTAGGTGTCTGGTTAGACTGTAAACTCTCCTTCCAGACTCACATTAAGCATCTCCAATCCAAAATTAAATCTAGAATCTAGAAAAGGCAATAAATAGGCCATAGAGGCGAAATAATTGGAGTGATAGATGTGCAGATGATGATGTGCAAGTAGAGATACTGGGGTGCAAAAGAGCAAGAAGATAAATAACAATATGGGGATGATGTAGTTGGGTGTGCTATTTACAGATTGGTTGTGTACAGGTACAGTGATCGGTGAGCTGCTCTGACAGCTGATGCTTAAAGTTAGAGAGGGAGATATAAGACTCCAGCTTCAGTGATTTTTGCAATTCGTTCCAGTCATTGGCAGCAGAGAACTGGAAGGAAAGGCGGCCAAAGTCAGTGTTGGCTTTTTTAATTTTTTAATTTTACCTTTATTTAACCAGGTAGGCTAGTTGAGAACAAGTTCTCATTTACAACTGCGACCTGGCCAAGATAAAGCACAGCAGTTTGATACATACAACAACACAGAGTTACACATGGAATACAGACATACAGCCAATAATACAGTAGAAAAATGAAAACAAAAAAATAAGTCTATATACAGTGAGTGCAAATGAGGTAAGATAAGGGAGGTAGGGCAATAAATAGGCCATGGTGGCGAGGTAATTACAATATAGCGATTAAACACTGGAATGGTAGTTGTGCAGAAGATGAATGTGCAAATATGGATACTGGGGTGCAAAGGAGCAAGATAAATAAATAAATACAGTATGGGGATGAGGTAGTAGGATGGGCTGTTTACAGATGGGCTATGTGCAGGTGCAGAGATCTGTGAGCTGCACTGACAGCTGGTGCTTAAAGCTAGTGAGGGAGATATGATTTTTGTAGTTCGTTCCAGTCATTGGCAGCAGAGAACTGGAAGGAAAGGCGGCCAAAAGAGGAATTGGCTTTGGCTTACGGGTGGGTGCTGCTATGGTGACCAGTGAGCTGAGATAAGGTAGGGCTTTACCTAGCATAGCAGAGACTTGTAGATGTAGAGCCAGTGGGATTTGCGACAAGTATGAAGCGAGGGCCAGCCAACGAGAGCGTACAGGTCGCAGTGGTGGGTAGTATATGGGGATTTGGTGACAAAACGGATGGCACTGTGATAGACTGCGTCCAATTTGTTGAGTAGAGTGGCCTGGTTTCGTTTAGGACCTTGAGCGTGGCTGAGGTGCACCCATGACCAGCTTGGAAACCAGACTGCATAGTGGAGAAGGTACAGTGGGATTCGAAATGTTTGGTGATCTGTTTGTTAACTTGGCTTTCAAAGATTTTAGAAAGGCAGGGCAGGATGGATATAGGTCTGTAACAGTTTGGGTCTAGAGTGTCTCCCCCTTTGAAGAGGGGGATGACCGCGGCAGCTTTCCAAAATTTGGGGATCTCAGACGATACGAAAGAGAGGTTGAACAGGCTAGTAATTACATTACTTAATGTTGTAGTTAACATGAATAAATACATTAATCAATTAGGCAACATTTTATTGTCTGTAATAAAGGCATTATTGTGCAGTAAGGATGAACATACTACATACAATACAACACAGAGACACTGTAAAGACATTCCAATAATAAACAGACCTCATACACATGATCACATGATTCTCCTTCTGGTTAAGATACTGGCTATCAGCTAATACAGCATAGATATAGAGCGCATTCTGAAATGAATGAATAGTTATCATTATCAATTACAGATTACATAACAGAAATAACTACCAGATTACCTTTGTTAATGAGCAGGATGCCAAACCAGCATATGCAATATATAAATGCAGATCTGGACTAATGCCCAGATATTTGTTATTGTCAACAGTCTCCCCAAACTGATCCTTTACAGTCCTTTATTGAGGGGAAGATCGACCGACAAAAACAGAATCTTTGCCACATTTTGTGTCTGCTTTCATAGGTGCTCTGGCAGTCATATTTTCATTGTGAATTGAGCTGAATTGACAAAGCTGCATCAGTGTCCCAACATTTTATTAGGTCTCAGAATCTGAAGACAGGTTAATTTCCTCTGACACTTTTTCATCAACATTGGCAAGTTGTGACAATGGCTGTGATGCGGTGCATCTCCTTCTTTTGACGCAAATGAAAATGCCCAATATAATAACAATCAGCACCATCACCAGTAGAGCTGAGAGGGTGGATAGGTGTACTCTCTCTGCCCCAGACTCCCAACTGACATCCAGCTTGTTGTCCAGACTGAGGTGAGAGGCAGTACAGGTGTAGTCGTGTCTCTTCTTTAGCTCCTCAGTACTGACCTCCAGACTCTTCCTCAGCTGGTAGGTTCCATCTCCACTAGGCAGCACCTCCCCACCTGTCAGATCCTGTTCTGCCACTGGCTGGCCGTCTCTCAGCAGGGTCAGGTTGATGTGGCGGGGGTAGAAACCAAACGCCAGGCAGCTCACCTGGAACCCTCCAGAAACCTCTTTCTTCATCAACCTGAGTCTGGGAGGAACTTTACGCATCACAACATTCTTCTCTCTCTTCAGGAATGTCTTCAGTGATTTGATGCACATAGGAAAGTAAACATTCTCAATATTTGTCTTTGTACATTCTTGCCTCTTTTCATCCAATCCAGGAAGTAGTTTACCAGCATCATATTTAAAATGAGTCATGTTGTATATACTGATCTAATAAAACTGTATTGAAAGTCTCCTTAAACATGCCCAAGGCCGATTCACCATTGTCCAACATCTCACAACCAAACCGTGTTTGCTGAACTTGAACACCTTCCGTGAGATTAAAGTGGTGCTTTAGTTCAAATAATCTGTTTTTCATGGACTTGTACATTTTTATGAATACATAATCTCCATCCTGAGCTTTCTCATCCTCGGTTTTGTCGTTGATATGTTGTCCAGTGTAGACAGTCTGTTTATCGTTGGTGTCATAGTAAGCCACTTGAACATCATCCAGCATCACCACAACCGTAAACTCAGGGAAAGGCGTCTCTCCGCTTATATACTGTATGTTGCAAGTACCCACAGAGAATGTGATCCTGAACCTGGGAGAGCAGTTATATGATACAGTGTTATGGACCTTTGACATTTTATAACATAACATGGAAATATAGATTAGACACATTGTTTTACCTGAGTAAAACCCCAAAACTAAGGACTAACTAGCCTATCTGTTATTTTTTATTTTGTTGTCATGGAGGACTGATTGGGCTCATTGCTTCTTATTTGTTTATTTAACTAGGCAAGTCTGTTAAGAACAAATTCTTATTTACAATGACGGCCTACTCCAGCCAAACCGGACGACGCTGGGCCAATTGTGCGCCGCCCTATGGAACTCTCAATCACAGCCCGATGTCAATAATAAGTGATATCAGTATAGCCCGTAGGGTACTCCCCAACCTTTTACCCACTTATGGACATTTAACATTTTATTACATAATTAAATTAGTTAGATAAAATGTAATCATTACCTGCATTGACAATTGTGTAAAAACAAAGAACAAACAAAAAGACAGACAGTTTGCCCATGATTTTGATAGTGTGGCCACGGTTAACGAGAAGTGAGTCTGTCAGACTTTCTCTTTCACGTAGCCAACTGCGTAGCAAGTGAGTCTGAGACTTTCACTTAGCCAACTGCGTAACATATTTTTTTGTATAGAGCTTGCATAGCTTGTAGTCAAAGATATTTATAACTAAGCCGAGAGTTCATTTGTGTCTTCTAATATGGTATATTGTCGATCACGATTGAATGTGCATTCTGCCACCAACTGTACGGGATGGAAACAGGATTCCCCCAAAAAACTGAACTAACAAAAAACAACCCAAAAATAAATAAAATAAACTAAATCAAACATTTTCTGTTTAAATAAATAAAACAGATCTGATCCCTACACAGGCTCAAGGGGAACCTGGGAGGGCAGGTCTTCCCGTGCCATTACCTCTTGCAAGTCTACAGATGTAAAAGTCCCAAAAACGTTTCTGCCACAGCCACAATAATGTCCAGTTTCTTCTACTTCTTTGGAACTTGTGCTATACAGTTTATAACTGTGGCAATGATTGCAACAAAATCCATTTTTAACGCACAGGGTATATTTTGTCTGGCAGCAAACATTTACTACAGGCTGTATTCTATCCAGTACCATATCTTCAAATCAAATCAAAGTTTGTGTCACGTGCGCCGAATACAACAGGTGTAGACCTTACAGGGAAATGCTTACTTACTAACCAATAGTGCAAAAAAGGTATTAGGTGAACAATAGGTAAGTAAAGAAATAAAAACAACAGTAAAAATACAGTGAAAAATAACAGTAGCGAGGCTATATACAGACACCGGTTAGTCAGGCTGATTGATGTAGTATGTAGATATGGTTAAAGTGACTATGCATATATGATGAACAGAGAGTAGCAGTAGCGTAGAAGAGGGGGTGGTGGGTGGCGGGACACAATGCAGATAGCCCGGTTAGCCAATGTGCGGGAGCACTGATTGGTCGGGCCAATTGAGGTAGTATGTACATGAATGTATAGTTAAAGTGACAGCATATATGATAAACAGAGTAGCAGCAGCATAAAAGAGGGGATGTTTGGCGGGGGGGCACACAATGCAAATAGTCCGGGTAGTCATTTGATTACCTGTTCAGAAGTCTTATGGCTTGGGGCTAAAAACTTTTGAGAAGCCTTTTTGTCCTAGACTTGGCACTCCGGTACTGCTTGCCATGAGGTAGTAGAGAGAACAGTATGATTGGGGTGGCTGGGGTCTTTGACAATTTTTAGGGCCTTCCTCTGACACCGCCTGGTATAGAGGTCCTGGATGGCAGGCAGCTTAGCCCCAGTGATGTACTGGGCTGTACGCACTACCCTCTGTAGTGCCTTGAGGTCGGAAGCCGAGCAATTGCTGTACCAGGCAGTGATGCAACCAGTCAGGATGCTCTCAATGTTACAGCTGTAGAACCTTTTGATGATCTGAGGACCCATGCCAAATCTTTTTAGTTTCCTGAGGAGGAATAGGCTTTGTTGTGCCCTCTTCACGACTGTCTTGGTGTGTTTGGACCATTCTAGTTTGTTGTTGATGTGGACACCAAGGAACTTGAAGCTCTCAACTTGCACCACTACAGCCCAGTTGATGAGAATGGGGGCGTGCTCGGTCCTCCTTTTCCTATAGTCCACAATCATCTCCTTAGTCTTAAGGGATAGGTTGTTATTGTACGTTGAGGGATAGGTTGTTATTCTGGCACCACCCGGCCAGGTCTCTGACCTCCTCCCTATAGGCTGTCTCGTCGTTGTCGGTGATCAGGCCTACCACTGTTGTGTCGTCTGCAAACTTAATGATGGTGTTGGAGTCGTGCCTGGCCGTGCAGTCGTGGGTGAACAGGGAGTACAGGAGGGGACTGAGCACGCACCCCTGGGGGGCTCCAGTTTTGAGGATCAGCGTGGCAGATGTGTTGCTACCTACCCCCACCACAATAGCAACACCGTCGTCCTTCTACACACCGTTCTTCAGTATACTCGTCTACACACACTTGAAACATGACCAAATCCTTTACAATTCTTACACTAGTGGTTTGAGTACGTATCTTACATAACCAAGCTTCACATGCGTAGGTATTTTCTCTTTATCAACAAACAACCGTACCGCCTGACTTCTTTTTCTCCATTCACCCAGTGAGTCAGACGCCGGCCACCAACCACACCAGGAATTCTCTTTAGGTATTCAACCTGAACATCCGTCGTCACCCCTGAGATGACTCCTTTGATGGGTGCTCTACTACTTAGTTCAAAACACAAAACTTCTGTTGTCCGGATTCTTTTGAGGCCCACTGCAATCTTCCTCTGCTCATCAGAAATACAATGAATCAAAATAAGAACACTCCTGGTCACTCTGATGGACTCCACTATTCCAAGAGCATACTTCACCATTTTCGACACCTCAAACGGGTTTCCCACATATGCATCCTTGCTCAACAAACGCATCCCAACAAGGAGCGATTCATTATCATTTACACACGTATCCTCCACTCCAGTTTTTTGTTCCAGTTTTTGATACTACTGTAGTCCATTCAGAACATTCGTCTCCACTGCTAAATTCAAACTCAGCATCCACTTCCGCCATCTTTCCTCCTCTGATCCTTCATCTGTGTCGTTTACAATGGGAGCAAATGATTCATACTGGGCAGAACAAGCAAGAAGGTCAAGCACGAGCTAACGAGATTCTATTGGCACATTGTAGCATGTGTTTGCAAATTTCTGTGAGGGAACGCCTCCCCATGAAGTGTGCATGCACTCCTAAACAATAAACATTTCTGAAACTTTGGCAAAGCGTCAAGTCAATAAATCAAATCAAATTTTATTGGTCACATACACATGGTTAGCAGATGTGTTGTGCAGACCTCACTACCCTCTGGAGAGCCTTACGGTTGTGGGCGGAGCAGTTGCCGTACCAGGTGATGATACAGCCCAACAGGATGCTCTCGATTGTGCATCTGTAAAAGTGTTTTTGGTGACAAGCCAAATTTCTTTAGCCTCCTGAGGTTGAAGAGGCGCTGTTCCTCTTGTCCAGGTGGGCTAGGGCAGCGTGATTGCGATTGCGTCGTCTGTGGACCAATTGGGGCGGTAAGCAAATTGGAGTGGGTCTAGGGTGTCAGGTAGGGTGGAGGTGATGTGATCCTTGACTAGTCTCTCTCAAAGCACTTCATGATGACGGAAGTGAGTGCTACGGGCGATAGTCGTTTAGCTCAGTTACCTTAGCTTTCTTGGGCACAGGAACAATGGTGTCCCTCTTGAAGCATGTGGGAACAGCAGACAGGGATAGGGATTGATTGAATATGTCCGTAAACACACCAGCCAGTTGGTCTGCGCATTCTCTGAGGACGCGGCTAGGGAAGCCACCTGGGCCGGCAGCCTTGCGAGGGTTAACACGTTTAAATGTTTTACTCACGTTGGCTGCGGTGAAGGAGAGCCCGCAGGTTTTGGTAGCAGGCCGTGTAAGTGGCATTGTATTGTCCAGAAAGCGAGCAAAGAAGTTGTTTAGTCTGTCTGGGAGCAAAACATCGGTGTCTGCGACGGTTGTTTGTATTCGGTCATGTTTCCGGTCGCCTTCCCATGATTAATAGCAATGGTTCGCGCTTTCAGTTTTGCGCGAATGCTGCCATCAATCCACGGTTTCTTGATGGGATAGGTTTTAACAATCACCGTGGGTACATCACCAATGCACTTGTTAACAAACTCACTCACTGAATCAGCGTATACATCAATGTTATTGTCTGATGCTACCCGGAACATGTCCCAGTCCACGTGATCGATGCAATCTTTAAGCGTGGAATCAGATTGGTTGGACCAGCGTTGAACAGACCTGAGCACGGGCATTTCCTGTTTTAGTTTCTTTCTATAGGCTAGGTGCAACAGAATTGTGCACGTAATGTTAACGTAATGAGTGTTGACAGTATGTGAATGGTATTATGTTATTACTGTCTGTTTATAGCACTCTAATGATGCAATATTTTGGTAATTTGAAAAACTGAGGTTTCAATAAGAGGTTATATGAATAGTAGAGATTGAGCTTTGAGATTGAAAAAAAGATTAGCTGTGGTTGAAAGCAAGCAATTAGTGGGATGTTTAAAAGTAAAGGTATGAAGAAACATTACCATTGTGTGGTTTTACAGTTAGATAACAAGTTAGATAACACTGGTAAATTTGTGCAGGAAAGTGATGTATTCTAGACATGATAATCTGTTTCCATTACGTGGTACAGTGTCTAGTAATACGAGTTGAATGAATTAAGTATTGACAATCAAGCTGATAAAGGCAGCACCAGCTTTTTGAATGTTCTAGAGTTGTTAAACAACAGTTTTGTGTTTTACTAAACTAATGCAACAGGTTAAACTGATAGGATACTGGAAAGGGGCTCTGGGATTGGTTATTTTAAAATGGGGTCAATTCCACTTAATGGAACACTATATTATCTGATGGGTTTTGAATAGAATTCTTGCTTCCAGGGAAAATGGGAGTCAAATACGTTTGTACGTATGTTAATTAAGGGAGACATGGGTGACCATGTCTAAAACAACTTTGTATTAGAAGCCTTGGAGCAAATATCACTGATTTCTTCATCTGAGAAATTGACTACAGTTGCGACAGGAAAAAGTATAACATTTAGAATGGTTAACAGAAATCATCTAAGGTAAAACAGCTATTAAATGTGTTGATTGGAAATTGGTCTATTAAGAATAGCAGAATATTTGTAAATGATTATGACAGTGAGAGACGAATCATATAAATAAAGCATGGGAAGGCCTGGCCATTTCTGTTTATTTTTGGCATATGGTTTAACACACACATACACACTTTATTTTGAATGGATTTATTTTCAATTCATTTTTTTAACTAAGTATACAGAAGGATGGAAATGTTTTGAAAGGTATTTAACTTCTTAGGGAGCGGTGGGGCGCTAGCTATTAGGAATTTTTGGAACAGGTGGGATTTAATTATAAAATGACTAAAACACCATTTTCTATTCAAAGTGTACAATTACTTTGACATTCTATTATATCCTTAGGAAATTATAAAGAGTTGTAATTCTAAAGTTGATTAGTTGTTCAAATGTATTTTTATTTTAACATGTTATTTTTGAATCACATATTCTAAGGGGAAAAGTACAAGTTCCCTAGGGGTTATGGTCTTTGGGTAAATATACAGAGGTTCCTTGTTCAAATTTAAATATAGAAGAGAAAATATATGACATTATGGGATGACAGTTACTTGGAATGAATTGTGGTATGTGTATTGATGATCTCATTTTTGTGTTTTTGTTTCAATACAAAATTCACAAGATTGGGATACTAAGGTGTGGGTTTCTGCAAGGGGTTATGTTAACTTCATGATCTGTAACTTTTCCGACAGGTTGTCAGTATAAGAAGTTATCATGGAAGGTGACGTCAGATCGTGTCTTAATGTATGGTAGGAATAATTTGACTACAAACAGTGTAAGAGCGACAAAAGCGTTCAATAAGAGAGTGACTTTTATCACTTCTATCTGAGTCTACACACTGCCAATAGTTTTGACTAAGTTTGCATTGAGATACTGATCTTTCATAACCAGGCTACTTGCGAAAGGAAACCAGGGACAAAGAGAGGTTGTAATGTGAAGAGATATGAACGACAATGAAAGGTTCCGTTTACAAATATACATTTGAACCGGGATGATGTGTGATGAGTTAAGGAAGTTTGCATTTGAGTTAAAGTATGCACTATAGATTGTTATTCTGAAGTTTAGGTTGGATAATTTATAAAATGTTTTAGTTATGATTCGGATATAGCAAGAGTTCCTTTTGATCGGTGAGGGTTGGGGGAACTGTTTAAATGTATTAGGCCTAGAGAAGCTCTATCTCTAAGTATCCTTTGATAGATAATTTATTGTAACTTACTGGATAATAGCTTGGGTTTACATAAAGGCTTTTGTTTTTTGTTTGTTTTTGTTTCTTTTTATTATGTCATTAGAATTTTAATGTTAAATTGTATTGATAAATAGAGATGGCTGATGATATGATATAATTCATTTCATATAAGGTTTATAGTCTGTGTTTTGAGATGATTGAGACTGCATAAAGACCAGCATAACATGGGCAATGAATGTAACGGATGGACGTTTTTCCCCCAGTTTTAGTTACATTACGAGTAGTGGGAAGTTATTGAACATGTATTTATTTTAACATGTATTTTTTCTTGTTAGGTTAATATGTTTTTTTTAAAGGTTTTGTGGAACATAAGAGTGATCTTTGTTCCAAAGGAGGGATTGATGTATATTGACTAAATTGATTTGAGAATGTTTTAGTATGTATTCAACTGTAGTAGTGAATTAGGAGTAGTGATTAATGTGTTATGGGTTGGATGGGCAGTGACTGCATTGGGGATCTGAGGGGGCACATAAATGAAGGTTATGGTAGTAGACATAAATGAAGGTTATGGTAGTAGAGGTGTGTTGTTTCTAGATACTATGTATATGGTTACAGGAGAGCTCACAGGAAAGGAAGGAAATCTGCCTGTGTAAAATATAGGGACAATTCTAAGGAAATTGAACATTACACATACCTAGATTATGGTGAGAGGAAAAGGGATAGTGGTGGCAATTTGAACACTATGGTGCAAGTTTAAGAAACCTATGACTTAAGAGCTTTGTTAGGTTGGATAATCTTCCAACTCAGTGGTATGTTTCTTAATTTTTAACCGGTGGAAGACACTTGACTGATTACATGCAGTAGTTATTCTTACGGCAGTTACGGTAGGGACCGTAGTTGGGCAATCATTATGTGTAAATGTAGCAGGAGGTGGGGTGGTTGAGATAGAATGTTTACATAGGGCTGTTATTTAAATATTACAAATTAGTGATCTTGACATCAGGTGAAAGCAGAGATAACCAAGGGCATGGACTGAATTCCAGAGATTGAGTGAACATCCAGATACACCAGGAGGGGGTGTTGGGATAGATTTGGTCTGGTCCACACATACGGTACTCCTTACAACACCTGCAGTGGTAAAGATTGACATGTCTCTCTTCGGTGGGTGCATAATTCTCACAAGAAGTAAGGTCCACCATGTAATGGGTGAGCTTGAAAATACCATAACAGAAGAAGAGGAGCTAAAGAGAGAGAGAGAGATTATACTTCACTGTAGACATACATGTAGATGGATTCAGTTTAGGAGCTAATTGCTTTATTGGTTAATGCATCATATGAAAAGGGATTTATGTTAGGGTAATTGTACTCTAAATAACATATTGAAGGCATTGATGTGAAAACATATACAGTGTTGAATTACTTCAAGAAGATGTAATGTTGATTAGGGATATGCATAGCAGGTGACATGCCTATCAATTGAAATGGAGGAGATGGGGAACTAAGTGAAAATGACATGACTTGGGAACACCTCTCGGAACCTGGGGCCAAAAGGAGAAGACTGGGCGAAAGCATGAGGAAGCTTCTTTAGGGCTTTTATTTTTGTGGAGTCTAGCAGAAATGTATCCTGGAGGTATAGAGTCAGGTGAACAGAGAGTGGGAATTGTCATGGTCTCAGACTTTGGTATTCAGGCATATATACATATGCATAGTTTATCACATTGTTAATGGTGACATGCTTTATGTTTCTCGTTGCTTTGCAAGTCTTATGCTATCATTCTCTTAGGAACCAGAAGGAGAGGAAGTTGCCAGCTGCAGCCGAAATGTAATTTTGTTGTGTGATAAGAGATGGAAATAAGATGGTGTATGGTGTAATCATAAAGCAGAGGCCATACGTCTCTGAGTTTGAAAACATCACAGAAGGAAGGACAAAACCTGAACCAGGACCAGAGGTTCCACGTCCGGAGATCCAAAGGGACCAGGTCTGAGTGTTCCGGAGAAAGGGGAACAGCGAAGGTGAAAGGGTCCCTACGAAGTGGTCCTAGCAACACCAACATTCGTCCAGATGAAAGGAAGCAACATGTGGTACCATCTAAACCACTGCACCAGAATCCCGGCAGGGAGAAGGAGGAGACCACCGAGCCATGAGAACGCAGAGGATGCTGATAAACTAGGCTGGTGTCCGGAGGGAACGGGAGTAGAGGATGTCGATGCCAGACGGAAGCCAGGAAGAAGCCGAAGGAGAGGCAGATCAAGGGACAACTTCTAACAGCCATCAGATGCTCTCATCTGAATATCCAGAGAATCCACGATGGGGAGGAGGGACATGCCTGTTGCTCATGATGACACACCTACTCTGGCAGATACCACTGACGGAGGCGCTGTATAAGGGGACGGAAAAACAATGAAAGGAGAATGGTAAGGAGACTTTCTTACCATTGACTTCTCTGCCCAAACATGGTCTTCAAGACAGATGAAGAATGGTAGAATGTCCTTGAAAGTAATGGTGGCAAACCTAGAAGAAATTGTAAAATCATCTCAGACTAGCACTAGTACACCAACTAAGACAATGGCAAAACCACAAGAAAGTGGGTTGATGCAGATTATCTGGACATCTGTTACCAACTGGAGTAGCTACAATGAAGAAACTACTCCTGAATCAAACATTGAATAATAAATGATGATAAATAAACATAAAATGGACAAAATTGACAATTGTATTATGTGTAGGAAATCCCCCATGTAAGGTATATTAATAGTACCTGAACCTGCGACGTTTGAGGTTTGTGAAAATGGTGCAAACAAAAATGTTACCCAATCTTCTGGGCTATGTGTCAAAAGGGTGACTGCCCCTTATGATGGGGGCAGTGATGTGGACTGTGAGGACTGTGTTTACAGTATACACATAGTAAACATGACTGAATACAAACAGTGTAGCTATTCCCTCCGCAAGGCAATCAAACAAGCTAAGCGTCAATATAGAGACAAAGTAGAGTCACAATTCAACGGCTCAGACACGAGAGGAATGTGGCAGGGTCTACAGTCAATCACGGACTACAAAAATAAAACCAGCCCGGTCGCGGACCACGACGTCCTGCTCCCATACAAACTAAACAACTTCTTTGCTCGCTTTGAGGACAATACAATGCCACCGACACGGCCCGCTACCAAAACTTGCGGTCTGTCCTTCACCGCAGCCAACGTGAGGAAAACATTTAAATGTGTTAACCCTCGCAAGGCTGTTGGCCCAGATGCCATCCCTGGCTGTGTCCTCAGAGCATGCGCAGACCAGCTGGCTGGTGTGTTTACGGACATATTCAATCAGTCCCTATCCCTGTCTGCTGTTCCCACATGCTTCAAGAAGGCCACCATTGTTCCTGTTCCCAAAAAAGATAAGGTAACTGAGCTAAATGACTATCGCCCCGTAGCACTCACTTCCGTCATCATGAAGTGCTTTGAGAGACTAGTCAAGGATCATATCACCTCCATCCTGCCAGACACCCTGGACCCACTCCAATTTCCTTACCGTCCCAATAGGTCCACAGACGACGCAATCGCAATCACACTGCATACTGCCCTAACCCATCTGGACAAGAGGAATACCTATGTAAGAATGCTGTTCATCGACTACAGCTCAGCATTTAACACCATAGTTCCCTCCAAGCTCGTCATTAAGCTCGAGACCCTAGGTCTCGACCCAGCCCTGTGCAACTGGGTCCTGGACTTCCTGATGGGCCGGCCCCAGGTGGTGAGGTTAGGAAACAACATCTCCACCCCGCTGATCCTCAACACTGGGGCCCCATAATTGTACTCCCTGTTTACCCATGACTGCGTGGCAAAGCACGCATCCAACTCAATTATCAAGTTTGCTGATGACACTACAGTGGTAGGCTTTATTACCAACAATGACGAAACGGCCTACAGGGAAGAGGTGAGGGCCCTCGGAGTGTGGTGTCAGGAAAATAACATCTCACTCAATGTCAACAAAACAAAGGAGATGATCGTGGACTTCAGGAGAGGGAGCACCCCCCTATCCACATCGACGGGACAGTAGTGGAGAAGGTGGAAAGTTTTAAGTTCCTCGGCGTTCACAGGCGTACACGGCGTACAGCTACTAATTATTCAGTCACTGTTAGCCACTGCTAGCGGCATTTATCTTCTGCACAGACAGCAGCCCTTTTTAGCCTGGATAATACTCGCCAGACTGCCACCATCGGACTGTTTCTCTACTACAACGCCGGATCCCTGCCGTAAACCCTGTACCACTACACCTGATCTTCACAGCTAGCTAGCTGCCACCGAGTGACCCAGCCCTGAACCAGGCCCACCTCCCGGCCTCCTCCCAAACACGGCTAGAACCCACTACTCCACTACTCCACCGGTTCCTTGCCGTAAGCTCTCGACCCTGGCACCGGATTCATCGCTGCTACCGAGTGGCTATAGTGGCTAACGCCCCTGCCCCGAAGCTAGCTACAGTTAGCCGCGAGCCAGGCGCATCTCCCGGCTAGCAAAGGAAATTACCACAACAACAATGCCTCTCTCGCCAGCTGGCTTGGATCCCTTCTCGACACTGCGCCCCGTCGTACCACCTCGACTGGTCTGCCGATGATTACTCCATCCGCTGTGCCTGCAACCGGCCTCTGTCGGACGTCGGAGCAGACAGTTCTACCAACCCCGGCCTGCTAACTCTTAACTTTAAACGCCGTGTCTCCTGCGTGCCGGCGTAGTAACGAATACCTCACGGCTTCCCTGTCCCATCTATTGCTGTTCACTGAACCCTATGATCACTCGGCTACATAGCTGATGCCTGCTGGACTATTCATTAATCACGGTACTCCATTTTGTTTATTTTTGTTTATCTGTCGGCCCCAGCCGCTACTCAGGCCCTGTGTGTAGCTAACCAACCCTCTTTGCCCATTCATCGCCAGTTTACCTGTTGTTGTTATCTTAGCTGATTAGCTGTTGTGGTCTTACCCGTTGTGTCTTAGCTAGCTCTCCGAATCATCACCTGTGTTTGCTTTATGCCTCACTTTATGTCTCTCTCAAATGTCAATATGCCCTGTTTACTGTTGTTTAGGATAGTTATCATTGTTTTAGTTTACAGTGGAGCCCCTAGGCCCACTCTACATGCCTCAGATTCCTCCTTTGTCCCACCTCCCACACATGCGGTGACCTTACCAAGTATTACCAGCACCTCCAGAGATGCAACCACTCTTATCATCACTCGGTGCCTGGGCCTGCCTCCACTGTACCCTCACTCCACCACACCCCTGTCTGCACACTATGCCCTAAATCTATTCTACCACACCCAGAAATCTGCTCCTTTTATTCTCTGTTCCCAACTCACCAGACGACCTGTTCTGATAGCCTTTAGCCGTACCCTCATCCTGCTCCTCCTCTGTTCCTCAGGTGATGTGGAGGTAAACCCAGGCCCTGTGTGTCCCCAGGAACTCTCATTTGTTGACTTCTGTAATCAAAAAGCCTTGGTTTCATGCATGTTAACATCAGAAGCCTCCTCCCTAAGTTTGTTTTACTCACTGCTTTAGCACACTCCGCCAACCCTGATGTCCTAGCCGTGTCTGAATCCTGGCTTAGGAAGACCACCAAAAATTCTGAGATTTCCATACCCAACTACAACATTTTCCGCCAAGATAGAACTGCCAAAGGGGGAGGAGTTGCAATCTATTGCAGAGATTGACAGAACTAGCACTCCCGACACTACCAGGTGAAATGCAAGGCGCCAAATTCAAAATCCAAAAGTTGAATTATTAAACATGCATCAATATACAAGTGTGTCATAGTCATCAAAGCTCTGCTTCTTGGCAATATCACAGTGTTGTCAGATTTCAAAAAGGCTTCACGGCGAAAGCACCACATTTGATTGTTTGAGGGTAGCATCTAACATATTTTTCCCATTACCATAATTTCAAAGGCCTCCACGGTTCACACATTTCACAGCGAAAACAAATCAATTACCTGGTGAAGATCTTCTGCTGAGGGCTTCCCAAGTGTCCAACGAAGACAATCCATGGTTCTTTTGTTAGAAAAAGTAATGTATTATATTCATAAATCTCCGTTTGGTTGGCGCCTTAGAATCAGAAAATAGAGCCTCCAATCGTCCATTGAAACGTGAAGAGAACTCGTTCAACTTATACCTATAAACTTGCCCAAGAACAATCAAACATCATTTTAAATGTATCCTTAGGAACACTTTTCTGTAGAAATAGCATAATATTTCAACCGGAATATAAACTGGGCGATAAGAAAGGGAAAAAACAAAGGACGAGCCTGGCGGGAGCGTGGTTGTCTTGTAAAGGACATCAATGGGGACACTTCCTGATTCCTCTTCTTCTCTGCTCTAAAAGCATCTAAATAAATCTGAACACTTTCTCGAGACTGTTGACATCCAGAGGAAGCTATAGGTACTGCATTCATATACCCTTATATGGGCATTTTCATAAGGGAGGGGTTCCCAATGAGGCACTCTGTCAAAACCACTTTTTCCAGGACAGAAATTCCTCGGGGTTTCACCTGCCATATCCGTTCTGTTTTACTCACAGACAAAATGTTAACACTTTTAGAAAATTCAGAGTGTTTCCTATCCAATGGTACTAAATATGTGCATATCCTATTTTCTGGGCCTGAATGGGAGGCATTTTACTTTGGGCATGCCAGGGTCTCCAAAACGGTCACTTCGTGCGCTGCTCCCAAAGAAGTTAAAAGGAACTTCCTCACCATCTTAAATAAGCATGCCCCTTTAAAAAATGCAGAACTAAGAACAGATACAGCCCTTGGTTCACTCCAGACCTGACTGCCCTTGACCAGCACAAGAACATCCTGTGGCGGACTGCTATAGCATCGAATAGTCCTCGCGATATGCAACTGTTCAGGGAAGTCAGGAACCAATACATGCAGTCAGTCAGGAAAGCAAAGGCTAGCTTTTTCAAACAGAAATTTGCATCCTGTAGCTCTAACTCCAAAAGGTTTTGGGATACTGTCAAGTCCATGGAGAACAATACCACCTCCTCCCAGCTGCCCACTGCACTGAGGCTAGGTAACACGGTCACCACCGATAAATCCATGATAATCAAAAATTTCAACAAGCATTTCTCAACGGCTGGCCATGCTTTCCTCCTGGCTAACCCAACCCCGGCCAACAGCTCCGCAGCTACTTGTCCGAGCCTCCCCAGCTTTTCCTTCACCCAAATCCAGATAGCAGATGTTCTGAAAGAACTGCAAAACCTGGACCCGTACAAATCAGCTGGGCTAGACAATCTGGACCCTCTCTAAAACTATCCGCCGCCATTGTTGCAACTCCTATTACCAGTCTGCTCAACCTCTCTTTTGTGTCGTCCGAGATCCCTAAAGATTGGAAAGCTGCCGCGGTCATCCCCCTCTTCAAAGGGGGTGACACCCTAGACCCAAATTGATATAGACTTATATCCATCCTGCCCTGCCTCTCTAAAGTCTTCGAAGCCTAGTTAATAAACAGATCATCGACCACTTCGAATCCCACCGTACCTTCTCCGCTGTGCAATCCGGTTTCCATGCTGGTCACGGGTGCACCTCGGCCACGCTCAAGGTACTAAACGATATCATAACCGCCATCGATAAGAGACATTACTGTGCAGCCGTATTCATTGACCTGGCCAAGGCTTTCGACTCTGTCAATCATCACATCCTTATCGGCAGACTCAACAGCCTTGGTTTCTCAAATGATTGCCTCGCCTGGTTCACCAATTACTTTGCAGACAGAGTTCAGTGTGTTAAATCGGAAAGCTTGTTGTCCGGGCCTCTGGCAGTCTCTATCGGGGTGCCACAGGGTTCAATTCTTGGGCCGACTCTCTTCTCTGTATACATCAATGATGTCGCTCTTGCTGCTGGTGATTCTCTGATCCACCTCTATGCAGACGACACCATTCTGTATACTTCTGGCCCTTCTTTGGACACTGTGTTAACTTCTTAGGGAGCGGCAGCAGAGGTTACGGTTTTGGAGCCTGGCGTACCCAAGGTAAAATGCCTGCCACTCAGGCCCAGAAAATAGGATATGCACATAATTAGTACCATATGGATAGGAAACACTCTGAAGTTTCTAAAAGTGTTAACATAATGTCTGTGAGTATAACAGAACTGATATAGCAGGCAAAACCCCAAGGAAAATCCATCCGGAATTGCAGTTTTTTGTGACCTTTGCTCTGTTTGACACTCTCCCCATTGACTTCAAGGCAATCCAGCTCCGAGATTGCAGTACCTATGGTTCCACTAGATGTCAACAGTCTATATTCAAAGACGGAGCGATAGGAGTAAGCAGAACGGATAGGAACAGGAAATGGTCAGTGGAGCTCAGATGTCAACAAGATTTCTCGGGCTCAAGTCTGGGTGCGCGCCCCACTTTATTTTACTTATACTGTATAACGTATAGGTGACCATCCGAGTGAAATATTATCGCTAATATTCATAAAAGGATAGCTAAGGATGCATTATAACTGGTCTTTGATTTGTTTAGGAAAAGTTTATAGGTATATTTAAACGCGTTCTCTTCACGTTTCAATGGGAAATTCGACCTTGGATTTTCTGAACATAACGCGCCAACCAAACTGAGATTTATGGATATAATAAATGACTTTTTCTAACAAAAGAACCATTGGATGTCTTCGTTGGACACTTGGGAAGCTCTCAACAGAAGTTCTTCAAAAGGTAAGGTATTAGTTTTCGCTGTGAAATGTTTTTTTTGTGACCCGCGCTGGTTTATGAATTTATGCTAATGGTAAAAAATATGGGAGGTGCTATCCTCAAACAATCAAATGTTGTGCTTTCGCCGTAAAGCCTTTTTGAAATCGGACAACGCTGTGATATTTTCAAGAAGCAGAGCTTTTGATGACTATGCAACACTTGTATATTGATGAATGTTTAATAATTAAACTTTTGGATTTTGAATTTGGCGCCTTACATTTCACCGGGTAGTGTCGGGAGTGGGGGCGCTAGCGCGCCGCTACTCCCTAACCTGATCCTCGACTTCGGCGATGTCATCTACAAAACAGCTTCCAATACTCTACTAAGCAAACTGGATGCAGTCTATCACATTGTGAAGTTTGTCACCAAAGCCCCTTATACCACCCACCACTGCAATCTGTATGCTTTAGTCGGCTGGCCCTCACTACATACTCGTTGCCAGACCCACTGGCTCCAGGTCATCTACAAGTCCCTGCTAGGTAAAGCACCGCCTTATCTCAGCTCGCTGGTAACCATAGCAGCACCCACCCGTAGCACGTGCTCCAGCAGGTATATCTCACTGGTCACCCCCAAAGCCAATTCCTATTTTGGACACCTTTCCTTCCAGTTCTCTGCTGCCAATGACTGGAACGAACTACAAAAATCACTGAAACTGGAGACACTTATCTCCCTCACTAGCTTTAAGCACCAGCTGTCAGAGCAGCTCACAGATCACTGCACCTGTACATAGCCCATCTGTTAATATCCCAACCAACTACCTCATCCCCTACCGTATTCATTTATTTAACTTGCTCCTTTGCACCCCAGTATTTTTACTTTGCACATTCATCTACTGCACATCTACCATTCCAGTGTTAAATTGCTTTATTGTAATTACTTTGCCACCATGGCCTATTTATTGCCTTACCTTACCTCATTTGCACATATTGTATATAGATTTTTTTCTACTGTATTATTGACTGTATGTTTGTTTACTCCAATGTGTAACTCTGTGTTGTTGTATGTGTTGAACTGCTTTGCTTTATCTTGGCCAGGTCGCAGTTGTAAATGAGAACTTATTCTCCACTTGCCTACCTGGTTAAATAAAGATGAAATAAAAAGAATAAAAAATAAAAAAAGGATGAAATACTATAAAGACCATGCTCTGCTGTTCAGCACGGCCTCTGATATTTTGTATTTAAGGTCTTATTTTTAATTCACAAGTTCCAGTAAGGTGTCATATTTTGATTAAATATTTCACAACAACGCGTGAAGTACAGGGATTGTCAGAAGTACATTTGTTATGAGGGGCAACTGACCTTCAAATCCTTTTTGGATTGTGGTGAGTGAAAAGTTTCACACAATATCCTATGGAACAACATACGTATACTGACACACTTTTTAAATATACTTACTTTATATATACTGTCAAATTGATTGCTGATTTCCTTGCTGATAATGAATACAAAGCAAACTCGCACCTCCCCAAATCACAGATCAGTCAAAGATTGGTTTATGTTTTTGGAGTTGTCTAATTATGCTCATCTGTAGCTGCGCTCATTGTCTTTGCTAGTCATTCATGTTTTTAAAGAATAAGTCATACTAACATTTGTATGCCGCTACAATCTCAGTGTTAATAGCTATCTGTGGTGTATTGCTATAATACTCAGACTGCTGTTATAATAATTCAGTACGTGGCAGTAGTAGACCGGCTGTAGACTGCATATAGTTGGAATTGATGTGGAAAGAAGCCGTAAGTCAGTTTTGGTGTTACGATGTTCACGTAAAGATGACCTCTTGATTTCTGTCTTCTGTTCTGGTTTTTCTAAAAAAATACACAACATATTTATTCAATAAGGTTGTGCAATCTTGTGCAAAGTTGCCAATAAATTTTAAATTCCAACCTTGGACTTAAAAGTCTATGATGAATCAAAGACTGAAGTTGAGGAGGTGTTTGAGTTTCTTCTAAAGAAACAAGACCTTGGTGTGCTGGAGATTTATTTACCCCAAGACCCAAATCCTGATGGGGAGTTACTTATTAGCTTAGAGCTTCACATTCATCCATACAGTCCTGGCTAGCCTAACACATGTTCTGAATATGTGAGACAAGCAGATCTATCTGTTGATTTCTTTTCTCATTTTGATATTTTAAAATTATCTTTGTTTCTGTGCTCACCTCTCCCACCCCTTTTAGAACAGTAGTGGGCCTAATCAATTCAAAATGTTACATTTTTGCATTACGCTTGTCATTAACAAAAGTCCTCTAATCATAATAATGGATGTTTCCACCTAAATTGTGTTATAATTAGAGTTAATCACACCAGATAAATGTTATCATGATTGCTAGATTTGTTGAGTTCCTCTGCAAGCAGCTCCTTATCAAAACACAGTGGAGACAACGAGGGGGACTCTGATGACACCATTATATTGCTGCAGAGTCCTCCTACAAGAAAGACAGCTGAGGATAATCGTCTATCTGATGTAAGTACTGCAAATTTCCAGTTTTAACAAATGCCTAACTTGAAGATTGAGTGATAAATGACATCAATGAAAGTTGTGAAAGGATGATCATGGTGTGTTTTATTATACTTGCTATTTCATTGCTGTTTTAAAAGTGTTACACAGAACCCAAACCGGCTGCGTGAGTGCGCCATTGTGCATAAATGTATTTTGTTCCCCTACACCAAACGCGATCACAACATGCAGGTTAAAATATCAAAACAAACTCTGAACCAATTATATTAATTTGGGGACAGGTTGAAAAGCAGTAAACATTTAACTTTATGGCAATTTAGCCAGCTTGCACTTGCTAGCTAATTTGTCCTATTTAGCTAGCTTGCTGTTGCTAGCTAATTTATCCAGGGATAAAATGTTAAACATTGAGTTGTTATTTTACCTGAAATGCACAAGGTCCTCTACTCCGCCAATTCATCCACACATAAAACAGTCAACCGAATTGTTTCTAGTCATCCCTCCTCCTTCCAGGATCTTCTTCTCTTGACTTTATATTGCGATTGGCAACTTTCATAAATTAGGTCCATTACCACCACTGACCTCGTTCGTCTTTCAGTCACCGTTGTGTGTATAACCAATGAGGATATGGCACGTGGGTACCTGCTTCTATAAACCAACGAGGAGATGGGAGAGGCAGGACTTGCAGCGCGATCTGTGTCTGAAATAGAACTGACTTCTATTTTAGCCCTTGGCAACGCAGACGCTAGTTGGCGCGTGCGAGCAGTGTGGGTGAAATAATTGAATAACATAGATTTCTAAATGTATTATGTAAATTGTAGTGTATTCCTGTGTAGTCAGGGTATTAGTGTGTTCCTTTTTTAAATTACTCCAACTTAGATGATTGAAGACATTCTGAAGAACAAACCTGGAGGAGAGGATCATGAATGAGTATGCTCGGACAAAAAGCGTAACAGATAGCAGAAGACACGATATGGTCAAGATATTGGTTGCACAAATGACAAGTGAACATGGGTATATGTCATATACTCATTACATACCTTACCACCTAACACAATATTTTGCCGAAGTTGTGATTTACACATCAATACTTTTGTTTGGATCTCAAACAGTAAAGTGTGTGTGTGTCTAGGACAAGTCCTTCAAGGCGTGTTAAAGAGGACTACGCAAAGAGCATCATTGCCTTGTTCCCATACCTGGCCGATCCTAGGAGCAAGTTTGGTTATGTAAGTACATTAGAAACGAAGTCTAACCTTTTTTAACTCTCTGGGACTCTTTAAAACATTTTCAGAATGTCAATAGAAATTGTTGTTTTACTGTTGGGTGATGTTTCTATTCAAACTAAAGATCTGTTAACATGTCTGTATGCCCACCATCTCTGCCATCTATCCTAAGCTCAACTCTGGTGGTATAAAAGCCCAGTTAAGTTCTGCACTGCGAGGGTCAGACCTGTTGAAAGAGCAATTCTTCATTTATGGGCGCATCTGTAGTTTTAAGGATAAAAATGAATATGAAGACATTTTAACCTGCTCACTCAAACTGAATTATACTTTACTTTAGGAGCATTATTACAATGCAGAAGATGGGAGTGGATATCTAGCATGTTCAAAGGGAAGCATCAGAGGGCGACAGAAGACCATGCGCCAGTCACTGACGTGTAGGTGATTTTGATTGTAGTTAGTCTCATTCGTGACACATGACCAGAGAACAATTGTATGTAAACATCTGTATAAGCAAGTGTTTCTTAGTCTCTTACTCTTTTAGTATTTCTGAGTATTAATTCTGTTTCTGAGTCAAATAAATCCAACTTTTCATCTGGTGACATAACTGCATGCATGGCCATCCTTGCAGAGTTTCCGAGCTGTTTTTTATATCTTATGACACAATATTGTATACTTGTATAGATCAGACAAACCCAGTAATCTGTAAAAGTTTCACCATGTTACAGGTGGTCCAAAAGCTGATAGAGACCCTTCAGAGAGGAAAACTGTCCAACAACAGAAAGCCTGTGTTGTGAGGCCATTGCACGGATGAAGCATACAGCTGATGAAGCAATTGTAAAGGAGAAGATGAAGCAGACCTTCGCCTATCACCAAAAGATGGTTCATGACCCTGTGAAGTCTGAAATATTCACAGCGTTGTCAAGATTCCAAGACATAGCAGGAATGGTATGTGGATCTTCGACTGCCTTTGCAACCTCTGCAAAGTTCCTGGAGAAGTGGCCTACTCTCTACAAGCAGAAAGTCATTGACCAAAGCCGTGGCCTCACACAGACAGGCGACCTACAAGACCTGGTTCAAAATGCTGAATCCACAACAGAAGTGGAAAATGGAATGCTGGAATTAAATGATTATACTAATGGAAGTGAGCATTGTTATCGAAAGCAAAATGGAATGATGTAACTTTCTGTGAAAATGTGTGCTTTCAGGATGGGACAGTGACATGTCATCCATTTTGGTCCTCGTCCACCTTCTGCCACCGTCACCTCATGTCCGCAAGAGACCAGGAAAAATCTCAGCCAGACACGGCAGTGACCACAATGTGAAGTTCATCAAGGTGAGGTTCAGTTGACTGTTCTGTCCCCATTCCTAATCCAAATAACTACTTTTAAGATAATGGACAAATCATGGTAAGATCATGTGTAGCTGTAATTTACATTTTCACAAACTGTTTGCAAACCGTGACTCATTTTAATCGCACACTAATGAAGTTTTTGTGTCACAGACTGGGACCAGCATCCAGGGGCATCTGGAGAGCGTCATGGAAAGCCTTCAACCCTATCTGCTTTCTGTGGGGACCCAGAGGAGTGTGATTCACAAGTACTTCATTGTGATTGACAAACATGCAATAGCTTGTAAGTCACCAGACTCTCTTGCCTGTTTTGGTTAGCTTTTCAAAGATAATTTTGTCTTTGGTACCTCGTACAACCAGGAACTGGTAAATGTGTACAACTTCTTGCAAACCACAATTTATGAAATTGATGTTGATACCACTAAGGTTAATCCTAGGGTTGCAGAGTTGAGGGCTCGGATGCTGCATTGAGTTACAAAAAGTTGCAAATGTTTAAAAAGCAACATAGGAAATAACCTTTTTCATTTCACACAGACATTTTTTCATATCATTCATCTAAAATGTTGTGTTTTGCTGCAAAAGCCCCCCAGGGAAATGCAAATTCCTTGACAAAACACGAAGTTGGTCCACGGACTTTGTCCAGGAAAGATACTTAATCTTAAATGTGGTCAGCCTGGTTGTTCACAAGTTTATGGCACTTTTTCTGGGTTCAGAAAGCATCTTTATAAAGCAAATGAACCTTGTTCTGATCATGGTGAAGGCCCCTCTACAGCTGAATATGTAGCAGTAAGTCATTTTGATGACTTGCCATCAACAAGTTCCCCTTCTGACTCAGTCCTTGTCCGTAAGAGTCTTGTAGATTGCTGCAACCATAGCTGAACTAAAGTGTTAGGTGTAGGTGAAACAACCATTAACTCTTTGGTAATTTCCATGGAAGAGATAGTTGATGATATTCATATTCAAGCTAAAGAATCTGTGAAGAAGTGTCTGTCTATACAGGAGCCTATTAAAAGTGACATTGAGTGTAAAATTGATCAGTGTTTTGAATTTTTTTTAAATCCTTTTGGTGTATTAAATTCTGAAAGTAAGAGAAGGCAGTATTTTACAGAAAAGTGGGGAAGGGTCGACCCATTTGAATATGTTCTTGGTACAAGATTTGTTACACAACGCAATCGGACTACTGGAGGCTATGATCAAATTGTTGTTACTGATCATCCCAATTTTGAAAACATTATAGTTTATTTACAAACGGCCTAATATAAAGGAGATGATTCAGACTGATTCCAGTTCAAGAAAACTTTATGACTTATGTGATGGAGATCTGTTCAAGAGCCATGCTCTAGAGCCATGCTCTATTTTCACAGCTTTTCTATGATGATTTTAAAACTGCAAATCCTCTTGGATCAAAATGGGGAATACATAAATTAGGAGCAATCTATTTCACCTTACGGAATTTTTCTCCAAAGTTCAACTAATTTCTGCTTAATATTCATTTGGTTGCTTTATTTCATGCCCAAGACATTAAAACATATGGCTTTTCTAAAATACTTGATCCAGTTGTGCAGGATATTAAAGTACTTGAGAGGGATGGAATTATGGTCCCCTTGTATGGTCAACCTTGGTCTTCACTGTTTATTTGTTTTTGTTGATTCATTCAGTGCCAAATATTGTTGCTGCTTTTGTCTTCCTGAGAAAGAGGACTTTCAGACTGAATTTGATGAAGATTAATCCAAGATAGTTATGTGAACTCGAGCACTTCATGCAGAACACTGTCAAAAAAAGGAGACAAATCCCAGTCTTCCCTATGTGATGGGTATTAAACTTTCTTGCATTCTAAACTCCTTGCAGTACTTCAATACATGTGAAAACTTCTCTGTCGATATTATGCATGATATCTTGGAGGGAGTGGCACAATATGAAATTAAACTGTTAATACTGCACTTGATAGACAAGTACACAACATCAAATGAAATAGACAGGAGAATACTGAGCTTTAACTATGGTTACATGGAGCAAAACAACAAACCTCCTGCAGTGAAGTTAGGAGAGGACTCTAATGACTTGGGGTTAAATGCTATCCAGTCCTGGTGTTTACTTCACAATCTACCACTTATCTTTGGAGACTTAGTTTGTCCAAATGATCTACACTGGTATTTACTGTTGCTGTTGCTTCAGGTAGTAAGCATTGTATTTTCTCCAATGATATCAAAGGGTATTACACATTTTTTTAAACACTTAATCGCAGAACACCACAGGTTATTCAAGCAATTGTTTCCAAAAAAGAGGCTGCTACCGAAGCATAATTTTTTGGTGCATTACCCCACATGTATGCTTAAAATTTGACCAGTTTTGCACAGCTGGTGCATGCGCTATGAAGCAAAGCATAATTAATTTTATAAACAATTAAAAAGCTTTAAAAATGTAACTAAAACATTGGCAAAAAAACACAAGTCAAATAGCATGCAGTTGATATCGTTCAGGTTTAGTTGTTTGTCTTAAAGTCCATTGTGAGATGCCAGTTTTTCAGAAAGTCCACCATGTTGTTGTTAAAGATGAGAGGTTACTGTTGGTTACTTTTGCCCTACAAACAATATGTCTTGATGAGCATTTTAATGCATATAGAGTTGGGTGTCCAACAGAGGGACCTTATGTAGTTGATGTTAAAGAGCTTTTCTGTCACAAAGCATTTGATATACAGATGTCTTACAGTTGTGATGATTCAAGTTTGTTTATTGTCCCATAATGTTTCCTGTGATTCTAAAAACTGCACAGTAAGCTCTTTAAAACCAAGATGTATTGTATTGCAATATTGGCTTTTTTATTTACTTTTAATAAAGGGGGGACAGATGCCAAAATGTCATTTTAGAGGCCACAATTTAATTTTATCATCAGTGTTTTTGATATGTGAGTTGCCAGTTTCACATTGTTAGATGTATTGAATTGCAATATTGAGCTTTTTTATGTACATGTATTAAAGTGAATAGAGGCCAACGTTTCATTTCAGTCCACAATTTTATTTTATTACCGTCAGTATTTTGATGTATGTATTGCAAATGTCTTACATTTAAGAATAAAGTGCTTTGTTAAATACTGATAAAAATAAATACTTCTGATTTATTGACGTTAAGTTTAGTTGTACAAATGCCACTCTTGACTGATAATATTAAATTCTATATTGAGTGAATTGGCAGTTTTCATTTTAAGCAAAATAGAGTAAATTACAGTTTGTAGAGTTATATAAAGACTGAATAGAGTAGAAATAACCCTGAAAATTGAACTCTGAAACAAGTAATTTTTACTCTATTTAGACTGGGACAGAATGTTATATTTTGTAGAGTATAATTGTATTCAATTTGAGTAAAATTTACTCAGATAAATTTACTGTGCAGTTAGTCTCTTAGTCCAATGGCTTTGACTGATGAGAACGGTTAGTCTCTTATTCTAATGGCTTTGACTGATGAGGTGCAGGATGTCTTTCTGACTGACTCACTGTTTCTTTTTTACCTGTTTTTCTGTGTGTGTTAAAGTGATGTTTTATTAGTCGTATGTACAGGACACACATGGTATCACCGTCCAACGAAATGCTTACATTCAGGTTGCTTCTCGACAATGCAAGAACAATAACAAATAATAAGTGTCAAATTAAACCACAGATTTTCTTTGCACAGATTTGAACATTGTTGCACCATGAAAATATTGCCCACTGTCTAGTACCCCTTACCTCACAAGTCAGACCTGGTGTTCTCTTTTAGGAAATATATGTAATGAATATTATTTGATTATTGTTAGCATATCTAATCAATACATTAGTTTTCATCTGTATTTTTTTATAAATATTTGGCATGATTTGATTTCAATTCATTTCTGTGGGTTTGTATATTGTGCCTCCATAGACACAGTCTGGACTTACCAGTCCCATAGCAGCTCTCTTCATAAACCTTTAAATATACTGTATATTTACAGTACCAGTCAACAGTTTGGACATCTACTCATTCAAGGGTTTTTCTTTATTTTTACTATTTTCTACATTTTAGAATAATAGTGAAAACATCAAAACTATGAAATAACACATATGGAATCATGCAGTAACCAAGACGGGGTTAAACAAATCAAAATATATTGTAGATTCTTCAAAGTAGCCACCCTATGCCTTAATGACAGTCTTTTTTGTTCATATTAACCTACTCGGGCACTGTTCTTAGCTCTCTGCTAAGTAAATCTGTTCAATCTGTTAGCTCATTTAATGCCAGAGGAGGCTGGTGGGGGGAGCTATAGGAGGACGGGCTCATTGTAACTGCTGGAATGTGATAAATGGAACGGTATCAAACATACAGAAACCATGTTTGACTCTGTTCTATTTATTCCATTCCTTCCATTACAATGAGCCAGTCCTCCTATAGCTCCTCCCACCAGCCTCCACTGTTGCATGCTGAATCTTCAGCATACATAACCTCTTGTTTAATTCATTACTGAAGATAGAGAAGAGAAGCTGCCTTGAGGAACACCACAGTGTAGATCTTTACTGTCTGAAAAGCTACCATTGAAAATGTATGTGTTCTGCTCGACCTGCTAAATGTTCCACCAGAAAACACCAGAAAAAGATTAGAACCAGCTCACCTGCTTTTACTCTATGATTTGACTATTAGATGTTCAATATTTATTTAGAAAAACATATTTAATGATATATTCTTCATATACAGTTCACATAACAGGGTTGACTGTAAGTCAGTATGTCACCATTATTAGTCAGTGGTACAACTGAATGGCTTCAACTGAAATGTGTCTTCTGCATTTAACTGATTCAGAGGGGTTGGGCACCCAGGGAACAGTGGGTTAACTGCACCCAGGGAACAGTGGGTTAACTGCCTTGTTCAGGGGCAGAACGACAGATTGTCAGCTCAGTGATGATGGCTATTGGGCTTCCTATCAAGCACTTTGAGAGCCTGTTTGTAGAAAGACTGAATGGGTTTTAATGTTGTACAGCAAGCTTGGGCCCAACTAGTCAAGCAGTACACTTCAACTGTGACAGACGAAATGAGAAAAAGAAATCCAGAAAATCACATTGTAGGATTTTTAATTTATTTATTTGCAAATTATGGTGGAAAATAAGTATTTGGTCAATAACAAAAGTTTATCTCAATACTTTGTTATATACCCTTTGTTGGCAATGACAGAGGTCAAACGTTTTCT
>QNTS01005063.1:85018-97149 GCA_003317085.1 Hucho hucho
ATGTTCATAAACTGAACTTCAATTAAACAAACTCTGTCTGTTACCCAGTATTTGTAAGATACTGGTTGAAATGAGACAAACAGAGGCCCAATCTATAATGATCAAATGTGGATTATTTATTCATGGGAGAGCTCTGAGCTCTAAAAGGTTTACACAGTCTTTTATATGGTACAATGTTGAAATACAAAGATGCAAAATTCCCACCTCTCCCCCCACCCTCTCCAAGAACATAGTCTCTTCCCACAGTACCCATTCATTCCTTATCACAATCTTTGCAAATAAGTCAAACTTGGGAGGTGTTGGGAGGTTCTTCTCAAGGACGGGCCTCTCGCATGTGTCTGGTAGAATCAAAGAATTCTTTGTTCACACAGACACCCCCTAAATGAAGTCATACGTCTGCACACCAAGTTAATATCTAGACACACACACATATTAATTGGACTGCCATTTGTCTTGCAACCCCATCTCCATTGCATACACTTTCAGAATGGAATGTTCTTAGTATTAAGTACAAACATTTAGTCATTAAACATAAAATCTATAACAAACATTTACATGCATTACAATATGTCATTTACTGTAAATGTAATGGTAAAGCATAGTGCATATTCTGCAAACTTACTGGTTTTCTTGGCAAAATGTTCTCATGATAAAAAATAGAAATACCTTAATTACATTGGTATTCATACCCTTGCTATGAGACTTGAAATTGAGCTCAGGTGCATCCTGTTTCCATTGATCATCCTTGAGATGTTTCAACAACTTGCTTGGAGTCCACCTGTGGTAAATTCAATTTATTGGACATGATTTGGAAAGGCGCACATCTGTCTATATAAGGTCCCAAAGTTGACAGTGCAAATGTTAGAGCAAAAACCAAGCCATGAAATAGAAGGAATTGTCCGTAGAGCTCCGAGACAGGATTGTGTCGAGGCACAGATCTGGGTAAGGGTACCAAAAACATTCTGCAGCATTGAAAGTCCCCAAGAACAGAATGGCCTCCATCTTTCCTAAATTAAAGAAGTACAGTGGCTTGCGAAAGTATTCACCCCCTTGGCATTTTTCCTATTTTGTTGCCTTTCAACCTGGAATTAAAATAGATTTTTGGGGGGTTTGTATCTATTGATTTACACAACATGCCTACCACTTTGAAGATGCAAATATTTTTTATTGTGAAACAAACAAGAAATAAGACAAATAATGGGAAACTTGACCCCCCAAAGTCAATACTTTGTAGATCCACCTTTTACAGCAATTACAGCTGCAAGTCTCTTGTGGTATGTCTCTATAAACTTGGCACATCTAGCCACTGGGATTTTTGCCCATTCATCAAAGCAAAACTGCTCCAGCTCCATCAAGTTGGATGGGTTCCGCTGGTGTACAGCAATCTTTAAGTCATACCACAGATTCTCAATGGGATTGAGGTCTGGGCTTTGACTGGGCAATTCCAAGACATTTAAATGTTTTCCCTTAATAAACCACTTGAGTGTTGCTTTAGCAGTATGCTTAGGGTCATTGTCCTGCTGGAAGGTGAACCTCCATCCAAGTCTCAAATCTCTGGAAGACTGAAACAGGTTTCCCTCAAGAATATCCCTGTATTTAGCGCCATCCATCATTCCTTCAATTCTGACAAGTTTCGCAGTCCCTGCCGATGGTGTTCTCGGGGTGATAAGAGGTGTTGGGTTTGCGCCAGACACAAAAAAAGGTAAGGTACATTAAAGTTGTTGAATGAGTCAAACGAGTAGAGGTGGGAATTCAAACCGATAAGCACTGAGAATGGAATGAGGAAGAGCCACTGCTTTAGCTTTAAAACACAGAGGATGTTTTGTGTTCAGTAATGTGAGGTTCTAGAATCAGTATCACTTATATTCGCCAAGTATATTTACACATACCCAGAATTTGCCTTACTGAGAAGGTGCTGATAGCAATAAACAATATACAAACAGAATACAGACACAAGTTCACATAGACATAATTCATAATATACAATATCGGAACAGTAAAGATAAAACACTGGAATATGGCTGATTACAGTTGGAATATACCATTTACAGGTGGGATCTATACAAGCAGAGGGAGAGATGTTGCCGTGGCAAATATCATCAGTGCATAAACAGTGTTGTGTTGAGGTGTGCATAGTGCAAATGCAGTATAGTGCAGATCAGTATTTGAGGTCATTGATGACAAGGTGCAGTACTCGGCCCAATGCAAAGTCACTTATCCCTATGAGCTTGATGCTCAGTGGAGTATTGAATGCTGTCGCTTTAAAGAGTCTACTTTTCACCTCATTTAACACCTGATTTACTTAACAAAAGGTACATCTCAATAATAGCTCAAGGTAAGTCATGACAAACCACAAGTGGGGGGGTGGGCCTTTTCTTCTTTTGTTCTCTAATGCTCCTCTATTGTTCCTCAAGCAAGGGGGAGGCTGATGACGTAACTTCCCATCAGACCAACTCCTTGAAGTTTGCAGATGTGTCTAAAAAACACTATTTTTTTACCCTTTAGTGTGTGTACTTTACAATAATTATACTTGGGATTTCAATTTTCAACTCGAAAATTGTTGGAGGATGTCTTTAAGAATATACTGTATCTTGTGCAGTGTGTGTACAGATGTGTGAGGTTTACACAAGTTTGTATGACTTGCTAACATGTGGATCTGAAGTAAAGACGTTCAGTTGAATTGCACAACAAGTGAATTTGTAAAATTTGGCAACGAAGCAGGTCAAATTTTGCTTGCAAGCTATACCTTGCCACAGCACTGTGAACCGCAGCACGTTGAAGCATATGATTGGCATACTTATGTAAGTGATCAAGATAAGAGTGGAATTGAATGGAGAGAGAGAGAACGTACTCCGCTGAGTTTATAAAACTGTAAAAAGAGCAGCACAATAGCTCTGTTTTATGTACAATGTTGTGAACAAAATTACGTTGCTGTTACTCCCGCTCCTATTGCAGAATGCAGCCTTTTGACAGCATGTACCAAAGTCGATATAATCCACACTTAAATTAGTCTCCTGGTTTGGAGATTGGCTTTAAGGCTGTGACAACTAAAAGGTTGCAGACAGACCTACAGTATGTTTTAGCAGGGACGTTTGGCTGATTTGGAACTATGAAAATAATTTTGTCTAACAGATTGTGAACCCAAAAGTTTAAAATTGATTTTAGAGGGGGGACAATGAATATAATAATTATTTGGTTAGGTGTAGGGGAAGATTAATGTAATCTTGTCTTCACGAGATTTTATTAACCATTTACTTTATTTGGTCTGATCAGTTGAACAGTTCTTAACAATGGGCTAAAATAAAGGGTAATTAGTGTGCTTGTCAGCAAGAACATTACTACTATTCCCCACACTCATTTTATTAATCCACTTCAGGATTTTGCCAGTGTAATCACAGATCTGAAATCTGATATAACTACTTGTGTCTTTGAAAATGAATGATATGAGGCTATGTATTTTTGCAGCCATTCATGGACAGTTTTGAATGAGTCCTACAAATAAGCTGGGGATATTAAATGCTCCAAGCCTCAAATATAATTTGGGGGATTTTAGTACTGTGCACATGCTAGACAGAGACAGTACGGGGACTCACAACTCATAAACGCATCATATTTTGTCTATGCAGAGTAAGATGATGGCAAGGGGGATACTGCTGGTCTCTGCAGTGGCACATGTAAGAAGAATAAGTCTTAAGTGGCTTTGCTCAAAAGTGACTATTTTGCTCCAGTGTCAATCACAGAGTGAGGTTTCACACCCTCAATGTAGCAGTCACATTGTTTGAACACAACTGAGATAGTTCCCAAAAATTACAAAATTCTAAATGTTTGTGACCTTACCTTGAAAGAAGTCTATGGACAAGGAGACTGCAATCTCTGATTTGGTTACCCACTGCCATCAGCCATTAATATTAGTATTTTATGTGCAGAGCATTCCCACTGACCTTCCCACTGTTTCTCACATTTGCCTGTCTCACCATCTAATTTAATTCCGGTCTCAATAAAGTGTCAAACCGAAAAAATATGTTAAACAAAATACTAGCATATTTTAAATTTCATTCCCCAAAAATCTAGTGAATTTTGAGTGTTCATTTAATGTTCAAAGCATTATGAATACACCTGACCTGTGTTTTTTTTCTCCATCCTGGTCATAGGCCTAAGCCATGTTAAAATACATAGAATAGCAGGAAATGTAAAATAGTGACATTTTCCTGGGAGGACCCCCAGACCCCGTCTAAGCAAAATCTCACTCCAAGCTTTCTTCAAAAGTCGGCAGCCCTGGTATATGGTAGCTGTAAATCTGTACAGAGCTGCAGACATGCACAAATGAGGGACAACACGTATTCTACACTCTACAGCCGGTGGATAACAAGTTTCTATTGGCAGTCCAAGCCAATAACCGCATGCCCCTACTAGCTCTCTAAACTGAGACAAACTGTGCTGTGTTAATAGTAATTTCACAGGCTTTTTTTACATCACCTGCAAATTCTTTGTAAACCATGTTTTACTTTTTCAGTGTCTGCATTTCACCTGTTATAATTTGTGCAAACAAATACAATGAATTAGAATCTAGAGAGCATCTTGAAGTGGTACAGTGTACTGTGTGCTTATCCCACCTCTGTTCTCTCTCCATCTGACCCCTGTCACTTTCTCCTCCTTGGCTCAACTGAAAAGTAGCAAAGTAGAGTTGCAACATGACATTAGTTAGTTTTAAAGGACGACTGCACTACCTGATTTGGCCTTGTTCTAGATTTAGCTAATTTTAGCGACCATCACTGAATTCAACCATGAGTTGATTTCAGGGTGTGGTTTGATGTGGAAAGAGTTAGCCAAATTATTTTGCCAATTAGCTTCATCCAGCTGGTGTGCGACCTGACTTTGGATAGCCTATCACCAGGGCTAGTTAAGGACCGTCAATAAATTCTACAATGTAAATGAGACAATATTTTCATATGGCATACTTTTTAGTTCTCTCATTAACTGCTTTCAATATTTGTATATGCATTTCTACAATTTATAGTTGGTTTGAGGTTAAGTAATTGAAATTTACAGTGGTTGTAATTTTAACATATTGTCCCATGTATATTGTGTAGTTTCCGTAACAAGCCCCAAAGGGATATCCAAAGTCAACCCAAATGTACTTGTGTGCCAGCTGTGGGCAGGATTGAAATAAACCCAACCTTCATTTATGTTGTGATGCAGTCACGAGCACAAGTCTCACAAAACTCAGTTTTGGACAAGATTTCTGACCAAAATTATCCTATTTCAACTTTTTTTTCAATTTTGACAGTAGAATAAATGTTTCTGATGCACATCAATGCCACATAGGCTGTTTTCAAAATGAGAAGTTGTTTTTAATGGACAGTTGCTCTTTACAGTTACTGTATACTGGCACTACCGGGGCAACTCAACTGTAAAAAAAATGTTATAGTCTCTGCATAACAGATTAACACAACTCCAAACATGACAGATAAGAAGCTACATCACCTCTAGGCTATTATGAGAATAAAGAGACATGAGACCCCAAACATTGACCTGTAGAATAGATTAAGTTATGGCATTTTGTCAGTTCAACCAGCTAATGTGAGATTTTTTGATTACATAAAACATTTTAAACATTTTTACATTTAACCTTTATTTAACTAGGCAAGTCAGTTAAGAACAAATTCTTATTTACAATGACGGCCTACACCAACCATCTGAGGACACATAACATAAGAGCCTATGTATTTTCAATGTTTTCTTCAACTACAATCTAACCACAAAGCTGGCCATCTTTTCCCCTCTCTTTCTGGCTGCCCTCCCCATTCCCTTCTAAGTTCAAGTTCAAGTTCGTTTATTTGTCATAAACACATGGTATACATGGAATACAAAGTGCAATGAAATGCTTATTTGCAGGTTAACCTTTCAACAATGCAACAACAATAGAACAAGTAAGTAGCTAAGTGAATAAAAATAAAAAGCTTCTGAAAACATTTCACCCTTTAAAGCTGCAATATTTGACTTTTTGCAACCCGACCAAGTTCACATAGAACAATGAGTT
Organism: Hucho hucho; assembly: GCA_003317085.1. Lineage (NCBI taxonomy): Eukaryota > Metazoa > Chordata > Actinopteri > Salmoniformes > Salmonidae > Hucho > Hucho hucho. The sequence goes on from QNTS01005063.1 coordinate 91,059, forward strand.
ATAGATATGTCACTATCGTTGAAAGCAAGTCTAAGAAGCGGTAGATATGTTCTATGTACGCTATTTCTATGCTTCCCGTTCTTAACTTTAGTTTTTGCATCTTTGACTTTCGGTTTTGTACACCAGCTTCAAATAGCTTAAAATACTATAATTTTGGTTATTGAACAGATATTTCACAGCTGTTTAGGTGGTACAATATATTCTCTACACTATACATACCTTGTATTGCACCTTTAATAAAGGGGAGTTAAAAAAAATAGTTACATAGCCTATATGGAAAAAACAGACATGAGCCAAGCACGTTTACCTGTAGAATGGAATAGGTTATAAGTCCTCTATGATTCATTTAATTTAGTCAGTTCTACCACCTCTACATTGAACGGGGTTAAATATACTGTTGTAGTACAGTTCAGCTTCAGTCCACAGGGGAGCACTCACTGTGTCACTGTCACAAGATGTGCTTCAGTCAAAAAACATTTTCATCTCTTCTGGGTCTCTGCTAGCTAACCAGCCAGTAGCTACCGAAGTGGCTTGCCAGCCAAGCTTGCTANGGGGGGGGCAAGATGACGTCACTTTGAGCCGATGTATTTGAACGTACATCTCGAAAAACCTGTAAGATTACGATCTAACAATACTCAAGCATTTCATTACCTTTTTTTGGTAAACTGACCCTTTTTTATATGAAGTAAAAGATGGTGATTGGAAACACGGTGACCACACGAATACATGGGCAGAAGAAACCAAAAAAAGGCAAGGCATGGCTGAACAGATCTATGATAATCACCTCAGATGCTACCAGAGCTCATTGCAAAATACTCCTTATTTTTTATTGTCAGGTTTTGAATTCAAAGAACTGCATGATGTATCTTTAAATATCAGGGGTTTAAAGACATCACGAGACATAACTAAAAGAAAATCTTTTTGTTTTTGTAAACATTCTAATGTGTATTTCATTCGACTCAAAGAGACTCACTCCTGCGATTCTAGTTTTTGGAAATCACAATGGAGAAATACTGTTTATTATAGTCACGGTCTAACCCCTCAGCTGGTACTATTGATATTGCTTAGAGTTTAGAGGTGATATTTCAGAGTCTTGTGGCTCCAAAGATGGGAGATGGGTTATATTGATCTCCAAACTAGATAATGCTTGTTTATTATATGCAACGTGTATGAGCACAATTCTCACACCTCAAATAAGACTTTCTTTTTGAATCTCGCTGATAAGCTTACTTTAATACAAACTGAAACGAATACACCAGGTGTTATAGGTGAATGATGGTCAGATCCAGAATTGATTTGTTTCTCATTTCTCCCCCACTTTTACAATATGTACAAGAAGTAAGGCATAAACATGCTCCTTTGACTGATCATAAAATGATATTATTGAAGATAGAATCTGATAAATCCAGTGGCATTTGAGGATACTGGAAACGTAATTCACTCCTTAATGACCCAGTCTTTAACAAAGTAATAAGGGAAAAAGTTCAAAGTAAGATCTATCTAAAGAAGCAAACATGTCTGAAAAGAGAATAAGTTGAATGTTCTTTAAGAAAATTATACCCTTTCAGCAGAGGAAGAAACAGATTTGAATGTATCTAGAATAGAACTAGATCAAATGTACATTGATTTAGCTAAAGGGATTTCGTTAGATCTAGAGCAAAATGGGTTGAGGAGGGAGAGAAAAACACAAGCTGTTTTTTGGCTCTTGGGAAAAAAAAGAACTTTAAGAGAAAATCCCTTTCTGCCTTAAATATTGACAATACCTTGTGTAAAGACCCTACAATCATATCTAACTGGGTATTCTTTCTATGAAAATCTGTTTAAATCTAGTTTTAATGGAATTGAATGTGAACATTTTATGAAACATGTTCATGTTCCAATGATTTCTGATGAGTTCAAATGTGAAGATGAGTTTTCTATAGTAGAGATTAGAGAAACTCTTAAATATATGAAGAAATTCTTTATTCTTCCCTAAGTGATTTGGTAGAAATATTATATTGGTGCTTGATTTATTTGATAAAGAAGGGAATATACTCTCTTATAGAAAGTTCTTAGACACATATAACGTCCCAATATATTATCAATAATTGTATTCTATATGCAAAGCAATACCTTCAGGACTTACTCAATTAATGAAATCTCATTTGTGTTTTGGAGAGCATGTCAAGATACTGTAGATGCACAATTTATGTTAGGATGCCCCCTGCTGGATAAGAAATGTAATTATACATTCTTAAGGGAACATTTTCAGTCCAAGAACAATATCTCTCATAGAGGGAATTTCTTCTGGACAGCACATGTTACTGAAATTGAATGGAAGAAACTTGGCTGCTCCCTCACAAATTGTGGATCTCAAATAAAGTAAAAACAATTTTACTTTAAAATCTTGCACGAAATATACCCTTGTAAGACAGGTATTTTTGTGATAAAGAAGGGATCCCTAAACAACTCCAAACAACCACAAACAGTATCCATAAACAACTCCAAACAACCCCAAACAGTATCCATAAACAACTCCAAACAACCCCAAACAGTATCCATAAACAACTCCAAACAACCACAAACAGGATCCGTAAACAACTCCAAACAACCACAAACAGGATCCCTAAACAACTCCAAACAACCACAAACATGTACCCAAAACAACCCCAAATAATGACAAAAAAGGTACACCAAACAACCATAAACAACCACAAACATGTACCCCAAACAACGAAAAGCATCCAGCTGCAGATTATGCGCGCTGAGGCCACCTGGTCTGCGAACCTCAAAGTGCATGCGTTTGCATTTCAGATGGTATTTTTTGTCTCAGTTAGTGTGTGCGCATGCAGTGCTCTAACACCCTGGACCAGAGCTATAATCGGTCACTAGCTCTGTTCCAGGGCATATATAGTAGCAAGCTAAATCTGGCCAACCCAGCTCTGGTATAGCTCTGGTCCACACAAACTAACTCTGATCCAGGGTGTAGCTAGTGGCTAGCTAGCTTTGGTCTGCATTAACTCTGGTCTAGCTTTGGCCGCACTAACTAGCTCTGGTCCAAGGTGTAGCTAGTGGCTAGTTTGGTAGCTTGAGATACATGTTTGGGGTTGTTTGTGGTTCTTTGGGGTACCTGTTTATGGTTGTTTGTGGTTGGTTGTTTGGGGTTGGTTGTTTGGAGTTATTTGGGGAGATCAGTAGGACCACACGTTTTTATGAGTTGCTAACATGGGGATCTGAAGTAAAGACATTCAGTTTAATTGCACAACAAGCCTCAGTTTGTCTGTAACAGTGTAGAATGAGGAAGAAAGGGCGCTTTCGCTTTGGTGTCAGTCTGGAAATTATTTTAACCCAGCTAAATCTGGAAACTCCAGTGTATTCAAGGGCTTATAATAGCTATAAGGCACCTGGGGGGTTTGTGGTATATGGCCAATATATCGCAGCTAAGGGCTGTATCCAGGCACTCCGCGTTGCGTCGCGGCTAAGAGCAGTCCTTAGTCGTGGTATATTGGTTATATACCACATCCCTCTAGCCTTATTGCTTAAATATAATATAGCATGGGGAGATATACAATGACAGAGCAGCCCTGTGTGTGTGTGTGTGTGTGTGTGTGTGTGTGTGTGTAATATCTGTTCTCAAGCAGCACTAACTCTGACTCATTTCAGATTGACAAATGACATTTATTCTGTATGAGGCATCAGTCTCCATGACAAAAATAATTCTGCCTTTTTTCTTCCTTTAGGGTTTTTAATGGTAAAACACTGGAGTGTGCAGACCTGGGGAACTTAATTGACTAAAGCTTGTGATTATAGCTGCATCCCAAATGGCACCCTATTGTCTATATAGGGCACTACTTTTGGCCTGGGCCCCTAGTGCACTATGTAAGGAATAGGGTGCTATTTGGAACGGAGTCCACATCGATAATGAAATGTAGGTAAGTTATGTTCATGGCTTTTACATGGAAAAATGCACCAAACAGGTTTAGAAAATCTAATGTTGCCAGTGGTTCTAGGATTTAGCTCAGAGGTCTACACAGTATCGTGGTGTGCAGGCGACCTAGGTTCTAACCTAGCTGGTTTCATTGGTAAGCAGTGACATGGAAGGATACTTATTTCAAAATGTGGAATGGAGACATTGGCTTTTCAGCCTTTTGATATACAGTTCAGTGTTCATCATAAAATAATAGTTGAACTAGATCTTATAATCAAACACATTTTTTTCTGTGTTGTGTTCCAGCCTTGAAGTGGAAATATAAGCCTGAATATTTGACTGGCGAAAGGTAACACTAAAGGACTTTTTCATGGCATTGACTGCAGATATAAAGTGCATTGTGAAATGAATGAATAGTCATGACAGATTTCATGACAGAAATAATTAAAAGAGTATCTTTGTTAATGCTCAGGATGCCAAACCAGCCTATTAAATATATACATGCAGATCTGGAATAATAATGCTCAGATATTTGTTATTGTCAACAGTCTCCCCAAACTGATTGTTTACAGTCCTTTGTTGAGGGGAAGGGAAGCTCAACCGACCATAACATAATCATTCACACATTTTGTGTCTGCCCTCATAGGTGCTCTGGCAGTCATATTTTCATTGTGAATTGAGCTGAATTGACAAAGCTGCATCAGTGTCCCAACATTTTATTAGGTCTCAGAATCTGAAGAAAGGTTAATTTCCTCTGACACTTTTGCGCTAACGTTGGCAAGTTTAGACTGGGAAGCAGTGTATCTGTTATCTTTTTAGGGATGAGCACACGAGGTGACCGTTTTGGAGAGCCTGGCGTGCCCAAAGTAAAATGCCTCCCATTCAGGCCCAGAAAATAGGATATGCACATATTTGGTACCATTGGATAGGAAACACTCTGAATCTTCCAAAACTGTTAACCATTTGTCTGTGAGTAAAACAGAACGGATATGGCAGGCAAAACCCAGAGGAATTTCTGTCCTGGAAAAAGTGGTTTTCACAGAGTGCCTCATTTGGAACCCCTCCCTCATGAAAATGCCCATATAAGGGCATATGAATGCAGTACCTATCGCTTCCTCTGGATGTCAACAGTCTCGAGAAAGTGATTTGATTCTGTATAGATGCTTTAGAGCAGAGAAGAAGAGGGAATAAGGAAGTCTCCCTTTGGAACTCTATAGGACTGGGCGCGCGCTCTCGCCAAGCACGCACTGTGTTTTTTTCCGTCTTTAGAGCTCAGTTTATATTCCGGTTGATTTATTATAGTAAATATACGTAAAAGTGTTCCTAAGGATACATTTAAAATCATGTTTGATTGTTCTTGGACAAGTTTATAGGTATAAGTTGAACGAGTTCTCGTCACGTTTCAATGGAGTAGTGGACGCTGTAGTTTCTGATTATAACGCGCGAACCAAATGGAGATTTATGGATAAAATACATGACTTTTTCTAACAAAAGAACCATGGATTGTCTTCGTTGGACACTTAGGAAGACCTCAGCAGAAGTTTTTCAACAGGTAATTGATTTGTTTTCGCTGTGAAATGTGTTTTCTGTGAACCGTGGAGGCTTATGAAATTATGGTAATGGAAAAAATATGTTAGGTGCTACCCTCAAACAATCAAATGTTGTGCTTTCGCCGTAAAGCCTTTTTGAAATCTGACAACGCTGTGATATTGCCAAGAAACAGAGCTTTTGATGAGTATGGAACACTTGTATATTGGTGAATGTTTAATAATTCAACTTTTGGATTTTGAATTTGGCGCCTCACATTTCACCTGGTAGTGTCGGGAGTGGGGCGCTAGCACCCCAGCAATCCCCAAGAGGCTACAGAAATTTTGTTCTCAATGTTCATAAACTGAACTTCAATTAAACAACTCTGTCTGTAACCCAGAATTTGTAAGATACTGGTTGAAATAAGACAGACAGGAGCCCAGTCTACAATGGTCAAAGGTAAAAGTGTTTAATTCACGCGAGAGCTCTGAGCTCTAAAAGGTGTACACAGTCTTTTATATGGTACAATGTTGAAATACAAAAAATACAAAGGCCCACCATATGCCCCACCCTTTCTGGGAAATTGTGTTTTTCCCACAGTACACATTCAGCGGCATATCACAATCTTACAACCTAAGTCAAACTTGGGCGGCTCTT
>QNTS01005063.1:108485-123382 GCA_003317085.1 Hucho hucho
GTCTTCACGTCGCACATGACAAAGAACTTGACCCCAAACCTGTGCCTTTTGGAGGGAATATATTGACGGAACGCCAGCCTACCTTTCCATAACATCAGGGACTCATCAATGCATAGGTCCTTGTATGGCACAAAGACCCGACCAAATGCTGATGTCAGGCTGATAAGAACATTTCTTATTTTGTGTAACGGGTCACTTAGGATGGCAGTAGCATTGTTGACAAAATGCAGGCATCGCAGCAGAGCTAGGAAGCGGTCTTGGGAAAAGAGGGTGGCAAAGAAGGGGGTTGCAAACATAGGATCTGTGCTCCAGTATTCTCTTAGGGAGTTCTTCTTTACTATCCCCATGAGGAGGAATGTCACCAGGAAAGTATACATTTCACTAATTGTGGTTGTCACCCATTTAGCGAGTTTCCCCCTCACTCCTGGCTCTCTCTTCTCCTGTAGCTCCAAGGCATAGCGATTGGTCTCCTCTACTATGTTTCCCACCAGCTCCTCTGTCAGAAACAACTTGAAGCACTCTGCCTCAGTTGGAAATGGCAAGGGGCGTTGCACTCCAGACTGGGACTCATCAAAGCAAACAGCAGGGCCAGGAGGGATGAAATGACTGGCGGCCTTCCAGCTACCACAGAACTCCTGTACTTCATCCACTGTCGGTCTGCCTCCATCACCACCAGCATCTTCAAAGGGACCTGGTACTTCGTCAGTGGACAAGGGAACCTCAGATTCAGGGTTCTCAATGGCTACAAGGTTGGGGGGCAGCTCCTCACTGTCACTGTCAGAATCAGATTCCTGACTTTCATACTCAGACTCATTGTCAGAATAAAAAAAAATCTCCAGAATTTCCACATTTGTGAGTGGTCTCCTTTTGAAAGACATTGCTAATGCTACAGCTTAGCTCACTAGCTACATACATAAACAACAACACTGAGTGGCTCAGAGTGGGAGTGGGAGTGAGAGGTTACGTTTATCACGCGACACTTGTATCAATAAATCACTATCAGAAAATGTTTTGTGTGGTAATTATTTATATATTCACTGTTTTATTCACATTTTCAATTACAGGTGACAAATCATGCATTCCGATTCTTGCATAGATTGTAATGGGCACATATTCTGTGTGTAAAATATTTCAGCAGTGTAGCCATGTTTGTTGACATACAATGCATTCTGGGTTTCACGTAACGTCTGTTTGACCAAAGATGTTATAGCAAAATGAGGTGAGTAAGGGTTCACTCAGTTTTTGAGGACTTCCAGAAATGAATCGTGGGATGTGAACTATAGTAGACGACACATCCCTTCAACATGCATACTATAAACAGACCAAAGTCATCTTGTCTTCTCTTATCTTTGGTTTCTGTGAGGAAAAAGCATGGCTGCGCGCTGAAACTCGTTTACTTTCGACGTCTAGAAAGTGTTTTACCTAATTATTTCGGTCAATGGTGAGCTCACCTGTGATGTGATTAATTATGCACAGTAATTGCTATTAACTAATTCATATTGTAGTTTATGTCAGCCGAGAGTTAGAAAATATGACCACTTGTGTTGCGTCAATCTTTCCTCAGTTAGCACAAGGACAAATGTAGCCTACATTTTTCCGATTAGGGTGATTGTCTTATGCTGTAGCTACTTCTGTGAATGTCTGAACGTTGAATCCAAAAATAAACTGCTCACATTCTGGACATAACTTTGTAAGGACTGTGTTTGTGTAAATAGTTTCTGAAAAAAGTGTGGCCAGCTCAATTGTTGATTGTTGTCATTCGAAACTGGCGTTTTAAATAAACATTCAAAACGAACGTTCTAATCACAAGGATGAGATCGTACACTTGAGGGATCACTGTAGAACGATCACAGCTATGAGATGGTATGTGTGAAAGGGTTAATTTACACTATCTGTATCCCCCAGTATCGGTGTCCCCCCGATCTGGATTACCTCCGTTTGTAGTTTCAGAGGAGGCTTATTATTGTTTCTCCAGGACAGACAAAAAGGGGTATGAGGTAGGATACCTCAGCTCCTGTTCATCTGACTTGAAGCCTGTGGATTTTAAGGATCAGAGACAGGCCTGTGCTGACATCTGGTGGCTGTGTGGTGGTACTAGATATGCTCTTGGCTGAGAAGGGTGAGGTTTGTGTGATGTCTGGATCTATGTGCTGTACATTCATCCCCAATAATGCAGCACCTGATGGTTCAGGGACTCACTACTCTGGCGAACGAATTGGCTGAAAATTCTGGTATTGATAACTCACTCACTGGTTGGTTCGATAACATGTTTGGTAAATGGAAGACTATTGTGGCAACCACATTGGGGGCGGCTCTGACAGGAATGTTTATGCTGGTATTATGTGGATGTTGCTTAATCCCGTGTGTGAGAGGTCTTGTGTCTAGGTCTCTGGAAAAGGCGGTGACACAACAGATTATGCTTTATGGTCCCCTACCAGACTCGGACCGATGGGATGACAGATACATGCCTCCTAGACTGACAGAGAATGCTGTTGGTTTTAATACAGAGGAGCCTGAAATGGATTAAACTATTTTTAATGTTTAGTAATGTTGTCAATTTGATAAAGGTTATAACGAAAATCCTAAACAGAAGAGTTATGATTGGAAGTAGTAGTAGACCTCACGTTAGATTTATTGTCCGTAATTTTCGTTACATATAAAATGTTTTTTTGTTTGGTGTGGTGTAATTTCTTTTGTTTTCAGTGGATAATATTTAGTCAAAGGGTGGATTGATATAGGAATTTGTTATGTAAGTAATGAGTAAGAATATTCCACCTTGAAAATGTATGTAATGGTGTTAGAGTTATAAGACAATAATCCAATAATGTGGGTGTCTAGAACTTTTTAGAGACTAGAACATGGTGTTACTATCTTGCAACGCAAGCAGGGTGTATTTGGGAGAACAAAGGAATCCTTGTGAAAGAAAACTACAGAAAAGAGGCCTTCCCACCCTCAGGAGGGGAGGAACTGTTATAGACTGTCTAGCTTGAAGAAATATGTTGCAGGAGTGATAAGCCATGAATGTATACTGTGGAAAGATACAGCCTCCTAAAGCGGGTGGAGTTTGTTTGTATGTACAATATAAAAAACTGTGTTCCCATTTTGAGAACAGAGCTCTCTGATTGAAAAACCTGACCTATTGCAGATTTGGGAATTTGTCTAATTCTTCATTAAGCAGTGCCTTACAACTGGGAATTATTCAAATCCTGAGTGATAGTTGAGTTCAACAATTGAGATAGCAAAATTCTCGTGACAGCCATCTTTCCTCCTCTGATCATTCATCTGTGTCATTTACAGTGGGAGCAAATTAAGCATACTTGGCAAAACAAGCAAGGAGGTGGGCAAAGCCAAGCACGAGCTAGCGAGATTCTATTGGCATATTGTAGCATATGTTTGTATATTTCTGTGATGGAACACCTCTTCCATGAAGTGTGCATGCACTCCTAAACAACACAATTGTCTGAAACTTTGTCAAAGCGTCAAGTCAATACAACTTAGTGCACTGTGTTTGTAACAGATTCTAATTTTGGGAACAGAAAAATGTATTGAGATCAGATGTTTCATTGATGAGAAGATTTGCAGAATGTTGGCCCAGTTTCACCTAGTTCCATCCACTATCACTACCCGCGACTGTCTTCTTCTTTTTCATGTAACCCTTCACAGGTCGGAGTGCAGATTGCACATTTTGGTCACAAAAAATAAAATAAAAATATAGGGAAAAGGTGAATAGGAAAATCTTAAATTGCACCATGATCTAACCCTGCACCTTTCCCCAGAAAACCTACCACCCCATCCCACTACTTTGGCCCTAAGCGATCCTACACCAGGCCATCGTCCTGACATGATGTAACCCCTTCTCTCAACTTCCTGTAGATCTTCTGCACTGATATCTCTCCCAGACAAATACTTTTCTGATGCTGCAACTACCACATCTATCTGCTGTGACTTCAGCTCCGTCATTACAGTGCAGTTGATCACTATGGCTATAAACGCAAGAAATCCAACCTTACTGAAACGTATCCTCTCTGGATCTCTCTCTTCAGGCCTATACTCACAGGGAGTCTCCCAGTCAACTCACTCACCCTTGGTCTATCCCTGCTCTCTTCACTGCCTCAGCATAGGACACGTACTGCCCCACTCGAACTCAGGCAATCTCAACCTGTCTCTCTCGCACAGGGCACTTCGGATCCCCAGCTGCATGGCACCCCCACAGTTGACACACAGTGCTTTCTCTTTCGCAACTGTACACTCCCTCTGACTATGCCCTCTTGGACATTTCTCACAGCGTGGCGATCTCCCTTCCACACACTGCTGCAACATGTATGAATCCTTGACACCTAAATCATCAAAGTGGATTTTAAACATAGGCCCTCACAGAATAGCACATATAACCTAACCTGACCTCATCAGGTAAAAACTCTGTGTCAAAGCTCAATCACACTTCTCAAAACTTTCACTGAATCAACCATTCCCAGTGTGTCCTCTACCCAGCTTGACACAACGTGTGGGTCGGCCAAAAAGCAGAGTTATCACTCCTACCGGTCCAAAATCATCTCTGGTAGAATTCTCAGGACAAACGTTGGAAGTCTCCAATACACCTGTTGCCGCAGGTAGGCCCACTTGATCCTGGGCTGGCTGAAGGAGAGCATAAGGACCTGTAAGTCATATTCGTTGGTGTGTATTAGGGAGACGAAGTTATGTAATCAAGAGTCGAGGGTGTGTACTCAGGATCTTAACGGTCCCATTCTTTCCCTTTCTTGTAATTGCACCTCCAGCTGGACTTGCTCTCACTACCATATTTGGTGCTGAGAAAACTTTCTTCTTCTTCTGTAGTATTATGGCGGTCTGCAAACAAACGTTAGAAGTGCATCTTCTTCTTTGAGGTTTTATGACAGACTACAACCTATTGGTCTATTGCCGACACCTACTGTACGGGGTAGGAAAACAAAAATGTTTAATTGCGGGAAAGGTAGGGAAAAACCCAGACATCATACAAAAAAATTTAATAATAAAAAACATCCCACTTCAGTCACAATTCAAATCACATCCCTACACAGGCTCAGGGGCCTGTGAGGACGGAGCATTCATCAACAGGATTCCATGTAATGCCTCTGCTGTAAAATCCATGAGTCCCAAAAAACTTTAAGCCCCTCACAACGATGCCTATTTTCTCAGATTTCCTCTCTGTTTGCGCTGTGCAGTTGATAACCAATACAACAAACACTACCATGTCCACCTTCTTTACATGCAATGCATCCCTCTGTTGACAAGGAATATTGGTGTCTCTACTCCTAGTACCATTACATCTTTACTTCACTCCTTTCTTCCACTTTTCTCACCACCTCAGAATAGGAGACTTGCTGGTCAGCCCTTATTCTCACCACCTCCGTCTCCTTCATCCTATCAGGACACTTCAGGAATTCTGGCACGTGTTCACCACCACAATTGCAGCATTTAGGCTCACCTGGCATACGGTACTCCTCCCGTCTACATACACATGACACATGTCCAAATAATTTGCATTTATCACACTGCACAGGTTTAGACATCTTGTAAAACCCAAATACACCAGAGAAGGGAGAGACTCTTAAACAGTCTCCATTAATACTTTCATAAATTTTTTCAACTGGTACCGGGGAACCTACAGACAAATCTTGTGAGGCCTGTGGGCTTCCTCGAGCAAAACAACAGACATGTATATATTAGTGTGTAATCCAAATGGTTCGGACGCTACAGACAGAAGTTGGCAGATCGGCTGTACCGACTTCAGATGAGGGGGGCAAACCTCATGGCTTGGTTTTTGCTCTGACATGCACTGGCAACTGTGGGACCTTATAGAGACAGGTGTGTGCCTTTCCAAATAATCTCTAATCAATTGAATTTACCAAAGGTGGACTCAAACCAAGTTGTAGAAACATCTCAAGGATGATCAATGGAAACAGGATGCACCTGAGCTCAATTTTGAGTCTCATAGCAAAGGGTCTGAATATATAATAAGTTATTTCTGTTTTTTTTATCCAGTTGCACAAATGTCTAAAAACCTGTTTTTGCTTTGTTATTATCGGGTATTGTGTGTAGATTAATGAGTATTTTTTTTTATTTAATCCATTTAGAATAAGGCTGTAACGTAACATAATGTGGAAAAGGTGAAGGGATCTGAATACTTTCCGAATGCAATGTACATATTAATCAGTGGAGGCAACTCAGAGGAGGACCATCCTCCCCAGTGAATTTCATGAAAATAAAAATGTTAAAACATTTAAAAAGTTACTAAATATAATCAGGTCACCAAAAAATGTATTAAAACACACTATTTTGCAATGAAGGTCTAGCGTAGTTTCAATAGCACTCTGTGGGGTAGCACCATGGTGTAGCCGGAAGACAGCTAGCTTCCGTCCTCCTCTGGGTACATTGACTTCAATACAAAACCTTGGAGGCTCATGCTTCTCGCCCCCTTCCATAGACTTACACAGTAATTATGACAGCTTCCGTAGGATGTCCGCCAACCTATCAGTGCTCCTGCAGCATGAACTGACATGTTGTCCACCCAATCAAAGGATCAGAGAATTAATCTAGTACTGAAAGCAAAAGCTACAGCTAGCTAGCACTGCAGTGCAAAAAATGTAGTGAGTAGTTGACTCAAAGAGAGAGCTAGACAATAGTTTAACAATTTTGAAAAAAAAAAATCTTACAAAATGAAGGAGAAACAAGAGAGAGAGAGAGAGATTGTCTTTTTTTTCAGTTTCACTTACTTAGCTAGCAAATGCAGCTAGCTAGTTTAGTCTACTCAAACACCCTGCTCAAACAGAGGGATGCTATGTTAGCTAGCTGGCTATGTCTATTGAACACAACACTAGAACTCTTCCAAGACAAGGTAAGCTTTTGGTTTTACTAATTTATTGCCACCGGGCCTGTGGTGTAAATGCTAAACTGCTTACTGACTGTACACTGTAACATTACTGCATGACTGTAGCGGTTTACTAACGTGTTAGTTATATTAGCTATGTTGACTATGACGTTACTTCAGCTAATATGGTGACAACGATGTAGGCTGTGTAGTGGTTATGATATGGTTTGGCTTGGAAAGGTTTTTGTGCCTGGTCACAAACAGCTCATTCATTGTGCATTGAAGTCCACAAGCGAAAGGAAAAGGTGAGAGGAGGAGAGCGCATAGATGCGAGAAGGAATACAACGTGGCTGCTATAAAAGGGAACTGTGTTTACATGTGATCAGGGGTATATTCATTCCGTTGACTATGTTGAAAAACGTTTCTTAAACGGAAGCGAACAGAACAAAACAGGGATAAACATACATGAATTTGTTCAATAGAAACTTTTGTTTGCTACTGTTGGACTGTTGGACTAGTGATTACTCCTTATATCAGCTAGATGCAGGCAAGGTACAGTCTGTCTATGTGTCACTGTCTGTCACCTCATTTTTCTCTCGACCTTTGTGCACCTATGTTGTAAATTTCATTCATAGGCTAGGTTGTAGCAACCTCATGTATAGGGAAAATGTAGTATCATGTAGTAGCCTAAACCTTTCACTGTTATATTGAACCGGGTGAATGGAATATGAATAACAGTCATCCAATATACTGTAATAGAAACAAGGCCATGCTCATGAAAAAAATGGTCCTCCCACGTCGTAAACGGCACTGATATTGATATTAACTACTTAGGGAAAAACGGGGCGCTAGCGGGCCGTTCCCGACACTACCCGGTGAAATGTAAGGCACCAAATTCAAAATCCAAAAGTTGAATTATTAAACATTCATCAATATATAAGTGTTGCATAGTCATCAAAAGCTCTGATTCTTGGCAATATCACAGCGTTGTCAGATTTCAAAAAGGCTTTACGGCGAAAGCACAACATTTGATTGTTTGAGGATAGCACCTTTAACATTTATGCATTAGCATAAATTCAAAACCAGCGCGGGTCACACAACCCATATAAGAGCTAAAATAAATCACTTACCTTCGAGGAACTTCTGCTGAGGGCATCCCAAGTGTCCAACGAAGACATCCAATGGTTCTTTTGTTAAAAAAAGTCATTTATTATATCCATAAATCTCCATTTGGTTGGCGCGTTATGTTCAGAAAATCCACCGTTGAGTCGCCCATTGAACCGTGAAGAGAACGCGTTCAAATTATACCTATAAACTTTGTCCAAACAAATCAAACATAATTTTTAATGTATCCTTAGATATCCTTTTATGTATATTTACTATAATATTTCAACCGGATTATAGCCTGAACGATAGGAAAGAAAAAACCACAGAGCGCGCATGACCGTGAACGCGCATGTCATACTATCATTCTACCATAGGTACTGCAGTCTAGGTCCTATATAACGTTGAATACAATAGGCAGCCAGGAGATAAAGGTCACCTACAAAAAAAACTGCAAATCCGAATGGATTTTCCTCTGGTTTTCGCCTGCTATATCAGTTCTGTTATACTCACAGACATTATTTGAACGGTTTTACTTCAGAGTGTTTCCTATCCAATAGTATGTGCATATCCTAGTTTCTGGGTCTGAGTGGTAGGTATTTTACTTTGGGCACACCAGACTCTCCAAAACCGACACCTCGGCTGATGATGCCTAAAAAGAGTTAATCTATTTTTTTTATCTGATTTTTTTTCCTGAAGCTACGGAGACACTAAAGCCATTCCAAAAATAAACTGACCTCATACACATGATCACATGATTCTCCTTCTGGTTAAGATACTGGCTATCAGCTAATACAGCACAGATATAGAGTACATTGTGAAAATAAGTAATAGTCATGATTAGAAATTATAGAATGCATAACACATATAACTACCAGATTACCATTGTACCACTGCAAGGAAGCATGAGGACTGCAGGTGTGGCCAAGGAAATAAATTGCAATGTCCGTACTGTGAGACACCAAAGACAGCGCTACAGGGAGACAGGACGGACAGCTGATCATCCTCGCAGTGGCAGACCACGTGTAACAACTCCTGCACAGGATCGGTACATCCGAACATCACACCTGCGGGACAGGTACAGGATGGCAGGTTGTAAGGCAGGTACTCACCAGACATCACCGGCAACAACGTCGCCTATGGGCACAAACCCATCGTCGCTGGACCAGACAGGACTGGCAAAAAGTGCTCTTCACTGATGAGTCGTGGTTTTGTCTCACCAGGGGTGATGGTCGGAGTCGCGTTTATCGTAAAAGGAATGAGCGTTACACAGAAGCCTGTACTCTGGACCGGGATCGATTTGGAGGTGGAGGGTCCGTCATCGTCTGGGGCGGTGTGTCACAGCATCATCGGACTGAGCTTGTTGTCATTGAAGGCGATCTCAATGCTGTGCATTACAGGGAAGACATCCTCCTCCCTCATGTGGTACCCTTCCTGCAGGCTCATCCTGACATGACCCTCCAGCATGACAATACCACCAGCCATACTGCTCGTTCTGTGCACGTTATCCTGCAAGACAGGAATGTCAGTGTTCTGCCATGTCCAGCGAAAGAGCCCAGATCTCAATCCCATTGAGCACATCTGGGACCTGTTGGATCGGAAGGTGAGGGCTAGGGCCATTCCCCCCAGAAATGTCTGGGAACTTGCAGTTGCCTTGGTGGAAGAGTGGGGTAACATCTCACAGCAAGAACTGGCAAATCTCGTGCAGTCCATGGGGAGGAGATGCACTGCAGTACTTAATGCAGCTGGTGGCCACACCAGATACTGACTGTTACTTTTGATTTTGACCACCCCTTTGCTCAGGGACACATTTTTCCATTTCTGTTAGTCACATGTCTGTGGAACTTGTTCAGTTTATGTCTCAGTTGTTGAATCTTGTTATGTTCATACAGAAATGTACACATGTTAAGTTTGCTGAAAATAAATGCAGTTGACAGTGAGAGGGCATTTCTTTTTTTGCTGAGTTTATATAAATGCAGATTTGGACTAATGCCCAGATATTTATAATTTTCAACAGTCTCCACAACCTGAACCTTTATAGTCATTTGTTGAGGGGCAGGGAAATCGACTGACAATAACAAAATCTTTTGCACATTTTGTGTCAGCAATACAGATGTAGGATTCATTTGATCACCCTGTTTCAGGTGAAGGTTTGAGGTTTAAAAAGTATTCTGAAAGTTGTATTTTCCACTTTGAAATTTCAGACTTCCTTGACGAAAACTGTATCAACCCCTTCAAAGTAATCCACATAATAATTCACATTTGCTGTTGCTGCAGGATTGTTTTTCTGCTGTAGCAAACTAGCTCAAATTAAGATTCTTCATCTGTAATACTGCAATAATAATATTAATAGTGTGGGCAGTCATTTTATTAGGTCTCAGAATCTGAAGACAGGTTAATTTCTTCGGACACTTTTGCATCAAAGTTGGCAAGTTGTGACAATGTCTACGTGGCGGTGCATCTTCTCCTTTTGACGCAAAAGAAAATGCCCAATAGAATAACAATCAGCACCATCACCAGTAGAGCTAAGGGGGTGGATAGGTGAAACCTCTCCCTAACATAAAACCGTTTAATTGTTTATGATGCATACAACATTCACCTTAGTTTAATCATCATGCCAGTCTTAAACTGGAGTGAATAAGTGTTCGATTTTTATCCTTTCCACAGTGATAAACAAGTTCCTGAGAGAAGTTATGGTATACTTCACATTGTTTAAATTATTGTCGTAGTTAACATGAATCACTGCATTAATTGATTAGGCTACATTTTATTGTCTGTAATAAAGGTATTATTGTGCAGTAAGGATGAACATACTACATACAATACAACATAGAGACACTTTAAATTCATTCCAATAATAAACAGACCTCATACACATGATTCTCCTTCTGGTTAAGATACTGTAAATCAGCTGATACAGCACAGTACATTGTGAAATTAAGGAATAGTCATGATTAGAAATTACAAATTACATAACAGAATTAACTACCAGATTACCTTCAGTAATAATGCTCAGGTTGCTAAACCTGCATATAAAATAAAAAATGCAGATCTGTACTTATAATGCCCCGATATCTGTTATTGTCAACAGTCTCCCCAAACTGATCCTTTACAGTCTGTTGTTGAGGGGAAGGGAAGACCGACAATAGCAGAATAATTCACACATACCCTCATAGGTGCTCTGGCAGTCGTATTTTCATTGTGAACTGAGCTGAATTGACAAAGTTGCATCAGTGTCCCAATGTTTTATTAGGTCTCAGAATCTGAAGAATGGTTAATTTATTCTGACACGTTTGCATCAACGTTGACAAGTTTAGACTGGGAGGCAGTGTTACTCCACCTCTTTGGGACGCAAATGAAAATGCCCAATAAAATAACAATCAGCAGCATCACCAGTAGAGCTGAGAGGATGGACAGGTGTACTCTCTCCACCCCAGACTCCCAACTGACATCCAGCTTGTTGTCCAGACTGAGGTGAGAGGCAGTACAGGTGTAGTCGTGTCTCTGCTTTAGCTCTTCAGTACTGACCTCCAGACTCTTCCTCAGCTGGTAGGTTCCATCTCCACTAGGCAGCACCTCCCCCACTGTCAGCTCCTGTTCTGCCACTGGCTGGCCGTCTCTCAGCAGGGTCAGGTTGATGTGGCGGGGGTAGAAACCAAACGCCAGGCAGCTTACCTGGAACCCTCCAGAAACCTCTTTCTTTATCAACCTGAGTCTGGGAGGAACTTTACGCATCACAACGTTCTTCTCTCTCTTCAGGATTGTCTTCAGGTTTTTGATGCAAATGGGAAGTAAAACGTTCTCAAATAGTGCTTTTTCATATGCTTGCCTTATCCCATAATATCCTAGAAGTAGTGTCCCAGAATCGTATGTAAAATGTGTCATGTTGTTATATATCGCATGATCTACAAAAATGCCATTAAAAGTCTCCTTAAACATGATCAGGGCCGGTTCACCATGGTCCAACATCTCACATCCAGACATTCTTTGCTGAACTTGAACACCTTCCGTGAGATTCAAGTGGTGCTTTAGGTGAAAGGATCTCTCTTTCATGCTCTGGTATATAATTCCAAATACATAAGCTCCGTCCTGAGCTGGGTCATCATGTATTTTGTCTGAGGTGTTATGTCCCTTGTAGATAAAGTGTTTCGTGTTGGAGTCATAGTAAGCCACTTGAACATCATCCAACATCACCACAACCGTAAACTCAGGGAAAGGCGTCTCTCCGCTTATATATGTTGCAAGTGCCCACAGAGAATGTGATCCTGAACCTGGGGGAGGAGTTATATTATACAGTTATGGACATTTGACATTTTATAGCATAACAAACCATTAAATGAGTTTGATAGTAAGTAAGTAGTCAATTCTACCTGCGTTGCCAATGGTGTAAAACGAAAAAAAAAAATAAAAGACAGACAGTTTGCCCATGACTTTGAGTGTTCACTATTTTCCAATAGCCTCGCGTAGCAGGTTTCTAGCTCTCAAGTGAGTCTGACAGACTTTTCCTTTCGCTTATCAAAAAACGTAAGGTATTTTAAAGTTGTTGAACAAGTCAAACAAGTAGAGGTCAAACAAGTGGAGGTGGGAATTCAAACCGATAAGCACTGAGCATGGAATGAGGAAGAGACTGCTTTAGCTTAAAACACTCATGATGTTCTGTGTTCAGTAATGTGAGGTTCTAATTTAAAACACTGAGGATGTTCAGTGTTCAGTAATGTGAGGTTCTAGTTTAAAACACTGAGGATGTTCAGTGTTCAGTAATGTGAGGTTCTAGTTTAAAACACTGAGGATGTTCTGTGTTCAGTAATGTGAGGTTCTAATTTAAAACACTGAGGATGTTCAGTGTTCAGTAATGTGAGGTTCTAGTTTAAAACACTGAGGATGTTCTGTGTTCAGTAATGTGAGGTTCTAGAATCAGTATCACATATATTTGGGGCTACAGGTAGCCTAGTGGTAAGAGCGTTAGAGCGTTGGACTTGTAGTGGGTTTTTCACGACTTAAAGCAAATGTACTTAAAGGGGCACACACTTGGAATTTCTGCTTGGTTTGAGATTAAGTAATTGAAATCTGCAGCTAGTGTAATTTTAACATATTGTCCCATGTATGTTGTGTAATTTACTGATGGTCCTTAACTAGCCCCAAAGGGATATCCAAAGTCAACCCAAATGTACTGTGTGCTGCCAGCTGTGGGCAGGATTGAAAAAAACCCAACCTTCATTTATGTTGTGATGCAGTCACGAGCACAAGTCACACAAAACTCAGTTTTGGATGAGACTTTATGACCAAAATTATCCAATTTAAACTTTGTATTCAATTTTGACAGTAGAATAAATGTTTCTGATGCACATCGATGCCACATAGACTGTTTTCTAAATTGGAAGTTGTTTTTTATGGACAGTTGCTCTTTATAGTTACTGTATACTGTCACTACCGGGGCAACTCAACTGTAAAAAAAAATTATAGTCTCCGCATAACAACGTAACACAACTCCAAACATGACAGATAAAAAGCTACATCACCTCTAGGCTATCATGAGAATAAAGAGACATGAGACCAAAAAAATTGACCTGTAGAATAGATTAAGTTATGAGATTTTGTCAGTTCAACCAGCTAATGTGAGATTTTTAGATTACATAACATTGTTTAAACATTTTTACATCTAACACTTATTTAACTAGGCAAGTCAGTTAAGAACAAATTTTTAACATAAGAGCCTATGTATTTTCAATGTTTTGTTCACTTACAATCTAACCACAAAGCTGGCCATCTTTTCCCCTCTCTTTCTGACTGCCCTCTCTTTCCCTTCTAAGTTCAAGTTCAAGTTTGTTTATTTGTCATAAACACATGGTATACATGGAATACAAAGTGCAATTAAATTCTTATTTGCAGGTTAACCTTTCAACAATGCAACAACAATAGAACAAGTAGCTAAGTGAATAAAAATAGTCATCAAAATAAAAGCCTAATTAAATAATTTCACCCTTTAAATCTGCAATATGTGACTTTTTGTGCTACCCGACCAAATTCACATAGAAATATGAGATATAGATATGTCATTATCGTTCTTAACTTTAGTTTTTGCGTCTTTGACTTTCGGTTTTGTACACCAGCTTCAAATACTATAATTCTGGTTATTGAACAGATATTTCACAGCTGTTAAGGTGCTACAATGATTCTCTACACTATACATACCTTGTATTGCACCTTTAATAAAGGGTAGTTTTAAAAAAATGTTACATAGCCTATATGGAAAAAACAGACATGAGCCAAGCACGTTTACCTGTAGAATGGAATAGGTTATAATTCCTCTATGATTCATTTAATTTAGTCAGTTCTACCATCTCTATCTTGAACAGGGTTAAATAAGTAAAGTTCTGCTTCAGTCCACTGTGTCACTGTCAAAAAAACATTTTCATCTCTTCTGGGTCTCTGCTAGCTAACCAGCCAGTAGCTACCGAAGTGGCTTGCCAGCCAAGCTTGCTATAGCAACGAAACCCATAAAATAGTCTCGCTGGAAACAAATACTTTCCCTAATAGCGTTACTTATATCAGCATCATTAGCTTGCCCATTCACTAAATACACTGTTAAATAACTTTGACTGACACCCAATAGCTAGGATGCTGAACGCGAACGCTAGTTTATTAGCATTAGCCAACCCTTATACTGAGGGCGTTATGATGACGTTGAGATCTAACCGGTGCGGGGGGGGCAAGATGACGTCACTTTGAGCCGATGTATTTGAACGTACATCTCGAAAAACCTGTAAGATTACGATCTAACAATACTCAAGCATTTCATAATTTTTGGGGGGTAAACTGACCCTTTCTTTTATGAAGTAACAGAAGGTGATTGGACACACGCCGATCACACGAATACATGGGCAGAAGAAACCCAAAAAAGTTAACGCATGGCTGAACAGATATATGCTAATCACCTCTGATGCTA
>QNTS01005063.1:123496-141826 GCA_003317085.1 Hucho hucho
TGACGTTGAGATCTAACCGGTGCAGGGGGGGGCAAGATGACGTCACTTTGAGCCGATGTATTTGAACGTACATCTCGAAAAACCTGTAAGATTACGATCTAACAATACTCAAGCATTTCATAATTTTTGGGGGGTAAACTGACCCTTTCTTTTATGAAGTAACAGAAGGTGATTGGACACACGCCGATCACACGAATACATGGGCAGAAGAAACCCAAAAAAGTTAACGCATGGCTGAACAGATATATGCTAATCACCTCTGATGCTAGCAGCCAGACAGAAGCATGCAGCCCACGTGAAGACTTTCCAGAACTCATTGCAAAAGACTCCTTATTTTTTTATTGTCAGGTTTTGAATTCAAAGCACTGCATGATGTATCTTTAAATATCAGGGGTTTACGAGACATAACTAAAAGAAAATCACTTTTTTTTGGTAAACATTCTAATTCGTATTTCATTCCACTCCAAGAGACTAGTTTTTGGAAATCACAATAGGGAATACTGTGTATTATAGTCACGGGTCTAACCCCTCAGCAGGTACTATTGATATTGCTTAGAGTTTAGAGGTGATATTTCAGAGTCTTGTGTATCCAAAGATGGGTGATGGGTTATATTGATCTCCAAACTAGATAATGCTTGTTTTATTATATGCAACGTGTATGGGTACAATTCTCACACTTCAAATAAGACTTTCTTTTTGGATCTCGCTGATAAGCTTACTTTAATACAAACTTAAATGAATACACCTGGTGTAATAGGTGAATGATGGTCAGATCCAGAATTGATTTGTTTCTCATTTCTCCCCCACTTTTACAGTATGTACAAGAAGTAAGGCATAAACATGCTCCTTTGACTGATCATAAAATTATATTATTGAAGTTAGAATCTGATAAATCCAGTGGCATTCGAGGATACTGGAAACTTAATTCACTCCTTAATGACCCAGTCCTTAACAAAGTAAGAAGGTCAAGAGAAAAAGTTCAAAGTAAGATCTATCACCATTACACGCAGTAAGGTACTAAAGAAGCAAACATGTCTGAAAGGAGATGAGTTTATGGATATGTTGAATGTTCTTTAAGAAAAGGATACCCTTTCAGCAGAGGAAGAAACAGATTAGAATGTATCTAGAATAGAACTAGATTAACTGTACATTGATTTAACTGAAGGGACTTTGTTAGATCTAGAGAACAACGGGTTGAGGAGGGAGAGAAAAACAAGCTGTTTTTTGGCTCTTGAAAAAAAAGGAACTATAAGAGAAAATCTAAAGACCCTAAAATCATCTCTAACTTGGTATTCTTTCTATGAAAATCTGTATAAATCTAGTTGTAATGGAATTGAATGTGAACATTTTATGAAACATGTTCATGTTCCAATGATTTCTGATGAGTTCAAATCCATATGTGAAGAGGAGGTGTCTATAGTAGAGATTAGAGATGGTCTTAAATATATGAAGAAATTAAGTCTTTATTCTTCCCTAAGTGGTTTGATAGAAATATTATATTTGTGCTTGATTTATTTGATAAAGAAGGGAATATACTCTCTTATAGAAAGTTCTTAGATACATATAACTTCCAAATACATTATAAAGAATTATATTCTATATGCAAAGCAATACCTTCAGGACTTACTCAATTAATTAAATCTCATTTGTGTTTTGGAGAGCATGTCAAGGTACTATAGATGCACAATTTATGTTAGGATGCCCCCTGCTGGATAAGAAATTAATAAAACATTCTTAATGGATTAATGGAACTTTTTCAGTCCAAGAACAATATCTCTCATAGAGGGAATTTCTTCTGGACAGCACATGTTACTGAAATTGAATGGAAGAAACTTGGTTGCTCCCTCACAAATTTTGTATATCAAATAAAGTAAAAGAAATTAACTTTAATATCTTGCACAAAATATACCCTTGTAAGACAGGTATTTTTGTGATAAAGGAGGGGAAGCTATTATGCAAATATTTTATGAGTGTGACTGTAAAGTTATTTTGGATGTGTTCAGTAATGTGGAGTTCTACCTCAGTTTATTGAATAATGTTCCTTTAAGAATGTATCACATGCAATGTGTGTGTGCACGGATGTGAGATCCAACTAATCACACCAAACAACCACAAACAACTACAAACAACCACAAACAACCCCAAACAACCACATACAGGTACCCCAAACAACCCCAAACAACCACATACAGGTACCCCAAACAGGATCCCTAAACACCTCCAAACAACCGCATACAGGTACCCCAAACAGGATCCCTAAACACCTCCAAACAACCACAAACAGGATCCCTAAACACCTCCAAACAACCCCAAACAGGATCCCTAAACAAATCTAAACAACCACAAACAGGATCCCTAAACAACTCCAAACAACCACAAACAGGATCCCTAAACAACTCCAAACAACCACAAACAGGATGCCTAAACAACTCCAAACAACCACAGACAGGATCCCTAAAAAACTCCAAACAGGATCCCTAAACAACTCCATACAACCACAAACATGTACCCAAAACAACCCCAAGCAATGACAAAAAAGTACACCAAGCAACCATAAACAACCACAAACATGTACCCCAAACAACGAAAAGCATCCAGCTGCAGATTATGTGCGCTGAGGCCACCTGGTCTGCGAACCTTAAAGTGCATGCGTTTCAGATGGTATTTTTTATGTCTCCAAACATACTTCCAAAGTCGTGGCAAAATGGCTTAAGAACAACAAAGTCAAGGTATTGGAGTGGCCATTACAAAGCCCTGACCTCAATCCTATAGAAAATTTGTGGTCAGAACTGAAAAAGTGTGTACGAGCAAGGAGGCCTACACACCTGACTCAGTTACACCAGCTCTGTCAGGAGGAATGGGCAAAAATTCACCCAACTTATTGTGGGAAGCTTGTAGAAGGCTCCCTGAAACATTTGACCCAAGTTAAACAATTTAAAGGCAATGCTACCAAATACTAATTGAGTGTATGTAAACTTCTGACCCACTGGAAATGTGATGAAAAACAAAAAACCTGAAATAAATCGTTCTCTCTAATATTATTCTGACATTTCACATTCTTAAAATAAAGTGGTGATCCTAACTGACCTAAGACAGGGAATTCTTACTAGGATTAAATGTCAGGAGTTGTGAAAAACTGAGTTTAAATGTATTTGGCTATGGTGTATGTTAACGTCCAACTTCAACTGTACATGGCAGAGGCTCAAATAAGCTAGTCGTCTTGACATCTTTCTTATGTCATTCTCGTTGGCACCAAAAGTGAAAAAAGTGTTGATAGAATGAGGTCGGACCATCAGATAATTGGTATATACATTACTCTTACTGAATTTCCACATGGGCGAGGATATTGGAAATGTAATCAAAGCCTATTGGATGATAACTTTTTTTTAAACTAGGACAGGAAAAAAAATGAATTTTTCCGCATAGCACAGGTACAGCAAATCTGCTTATTGTATGGGACACTTTTAAATGTGCCTTTAGAGATCATGCAATTCGGTACTCATCTCTAAAACAAAGACATTTAGGTCAAAGGAGTCCATATTAACAAAGCAAATAGAAGGTCTAACAGAACAGATAGATAGCAATAAAAACTGAACCATAGAGGCTCAAAATCAGTTAGAGGAAAAGAAATGGAGGAACTTATTCAACAAAGATCAAGTGTAATAATAAAGCTGGATGGAAAATGGGGAAAAATGCACCAAATTCTTTTTTAATCTTCAACATAGAAATGCTACCAAAAATAACTTACTGAAACTTGTTACAAATGATCGATTCAGCTACGATTCACCAAACAATATTTTGAAAGAGGAAGTAAAGTACTTTAAGCATATGTTTTCGTTTCAGTCTCCTCCATCTCCTCTAACCGAAGCTATTTTTTTCTATTAATAATGTAAAATTAACAGCCATACAGAAAGACTCATGTGAAGGTGAAATTACAGAAGAGGAACTTTTTGATGCAATTAAATCCTTTAAGTCCGGGAAAACTCCAGGGCTGGATGGCATACCAGTTGAGGTATACCAAACCTTTTTTGATAAACTCAGAGGACCGTTATTAGCATGTTTCAACCCCTCCTATGTAAATGGTAGATTATCAGACACTCAACAAGAAGGTCTGATTTCATTATTACTGAAACAGGATACAAGTGGGAAATATAAAGACCCAGTCCATTTATAATTATTGGAGGCCTTTACACTTCAGTGTTGTGATGCAAAAATTCCAGCAAAATGCATAGCGCATTGAATTAAAAAGGTATTGTCCGACATTATTAATTCTAATCAGACAGGTTTTTTACTTGGACGATACATTGGAGATAATATAAGGCAAGTACTGGAAACAATAGAACACTATGAAAATCAGGGAAACCAGGCCTGCTATTCATAGTGGACTTTAAAAAGGCAATTTGATAAAGTACGACTGGAGTTTATATATAAATGCCTGGAACAATTCAATTTTGGAGAATCTCTTATAAAATGGGTTGAAATCATGTATAGTAACACTAGGTGTAAAATATTAAACAATGGCTACTTCTCAGAAAGTTTTAAACTATCCAGAGGAGTAAAACAAGGTTGTCCACTATCGGCATATCTATTTATTATGGCCATCGAAATGTTAGCTATTAAAATCAGATCCAACAATAATATCAAGGGATTAGAAATACAGGGCTTAAAAACAAAGGTGTCATTGTACGCTGATGATTCATGTTTTCTTTTAAATCCACAACTTGGATCCCTCCACAGCAATAGAGGATGTCTTTTGGAATGGCAAGCCAGACAAAATTAAACGGGCCTATTTATATAATGAATACAAATTCAGAGGACTGAAATTATTAAATAATAAAGCATTAGACTTCTCACTAAAGGCTTCAGTCATACAAAAGTTATACTTAAATCCAAACTGGTTCTCTAGCAAATTAGTAAAATTGGCTCAACCAATGTTCAAGAAAGGCCTTTTTCCCTTTATTCAGATTACAACCTCTCACTTCCATTTGTTTGAAAAGGAAATCATCTTCCAAATATAGCTATTTTTAAAAACAAGCCATGTGTCATGTCCAGCCCTTGGTTTCAGGCTGGCGTGTTTAGTTTGTTTTGTTTTTGTAGGGGTTTTTGGTTCTAGGTGTCGTATTTCTATGTTTGGGTTAATGGTTCCCAATTAGAGGCAGCTGATTGTTGTTACTTCTAATTGGGAACCATATATATGTTTGTGCTTTTCTATGGGGTTTTGTGGGTCATTGTTTCTTGTTTGATTGTTGGTTTGAGTGTTTATGTTCACCGTAGTTACGATCTTCGTTTGCTTGTTATTTTCCCAGTTACGTTAAAATAAATATGTATACTGGAAGCATCGCTGCGTCTTGGTCCGTCACTATAGAAGATCGTGACACCATGGAAAGTTGGTTGCAATTTCAATTTAATCCACCAGAAAAGACATAACAAATAATCCAACAAATATTGTAGTTAACTCAATATACTAATTGATAAAGAAAACATTATAAAATTAAAGAAAACAGACACCTCACAAGTCCTCAACTGGAAGCTTCATTTAATAGTACCCGCAAAACACCAGTCTCAACGTCAATGTCAACAGTGAAGAGGCAGAGTTGCAAAGAAAAAAACATATCTCAGACTGGCCAATAAAAAGAAAAGATTAAGATGGGAAAAGAACACAGACACTGGACAGAGGAACTCTGCCTAGAAGGCCAGCATCACGGAGTCACCTCTTCGCTGTTGACGTTGAGACTGGTGTTTTGCGGGTACTATTTAATGAGGCTGCCAGTTGAGGACTTGTGAGGTGTCTTTTTCTCAAACTAGACACTCTAATGTACTTGTCCTCTTTCTCAGTTGTGCACTGGGGCCTCCCACTCCTTGTTCTATTCTGGTTAGAGCCAGTTTGCACTGTTCTGTGAAGGGAGTAGGACACAGCGTTGTACGAGATCTTCAGTTTCTTGGCAATTTCTCACATGGAATAGCCTTCATTTCTCATAACAAATATAAACTGACGAGTTTAAAAAGAAAGTTCTTTGTTTCTGGCCATTTTGAGCCTGTAATCAAACCCACAAATGTTGATGCTCCAGATACTCAACTAGTCTAAAGAAGGTCAGTTTTATTGCTTCTTTAATCAGGACAACAGTTTTCAGCTGTGCTAACATACTTGCAAAATGGTTTTCTATCATTATAAAAGGCTAATTTATAATTAAACTTGGATTAGCTAACACAACGTGCAATTGGAACACAGGAGTGATGGTTGCTGATAATGGCCCTCTGTATGCCTATGTAGATATTCCATAAAAAATCTGCCGTTTCTAGCTACAATAGTCATTTACAACATTAACAATGTCTACACTGTATTTCTGATGAATTTGATGTTATTTTAAACAGACCAAAAATTTGCTTTTCTTTAAAAAACAAGGGCATTTCTAAGTGACCTCTGTGATTGCCAACAAGGGTTTTGCCACCAAGTACTAAGTCATGTTTTTCTGAGGTCTTGGCTGATTTCTTTTGATTTTCCATTGATGTCAAGCAAAGAGGCACTGAGTTTGAAGGTAGGCCTTGAAATACATCCACAGGTATACCTCCAATTGACTCAAATTATGTCAATTAGCCTATCAGAAGCTTCTAAAGCCATGACATCATTTTCTGGAATTTGGTGATGCCATTTTTACTGTTGATTTCAGTCTGTCATTTTGGTGATGGTTCATCCCTGTTTAAACTTATTGCAAATGTACAAAAGTCAGCCAGCAAGTCAGCGTCCATCAGTCAATTAGATATCATTCTGACACCAAACTGATACAAACTGACACCAAACCCACTTTTTCCAACTCGTTTAGAAGCCAACTATCACATATGTCAGAGCTGGCTCAAAATTCACAGCGCCTTCTGTTAAAACCATAATAAAAACATAAAACACGTAGTTACGTTCTAGCTGCGGGTCCAGTTCCGACATTATGTGTAGGCCTATCTGAGGCGACCCCGAATACCGAGTTTCGGCTCGATAGGTCTCGGAGCCTGAGAAGCGACCTTAATTGGTGCTGAAAATCCACTTTTTCCGGCCGTTGCTACGGGGTCCTTGAACGAATGAGCTATCAGACAGAAACGTTAGGGTCCGTCACTATGGGCCGAGGCGGTTTCAATGCACCTATTCTTGTGACTCTGGGACTTTTATAATTGTTGTCATTTTCGCTATGTAAAAATGAATTGAAGTTATTGCAAGTGTACAAGGCTGTTTCTTGGCCTAAGAACCTTCTAGAGCCCCATAACTCACCGTGCACTATCGACTTAAGGTCTAGAAAAGGTTTCTAATGTTTCAGAGCTCTAGGTCTGACGGTTCTTTGATAGTTCGAACAAAGGTAACTATTGCAGGCTCTGTGTGTCTGTAAGCCCCACACTGTGTCACTCCCCATTGACTGTGTGTGTGTGATTTAAAAAAATCACAGAAATCACGTAGCGCTCTGAAACCCACGTTAACAGATTTGTCTGAACACGCCACAACTGGATCTATAAGTTTTGGGGGAATAAAACATTTCTTTCACCATTACCAATTGTACATTTTACAATTTCTCGTAAATTACAATAGATAAATAGCTGGTTCTTTTTTTCCTTACACCGTAGGTTCATGTACTTTGACGTGAAACTGTCAAATTAGCGCTCTATTAATTTTTTTTACCTTTAATTCCAGAAAATGGGCCTTAACTCAAAATCCGTGAGTCCTCGACGCCATCTTGTTTCAGGGCTAAAAGCCTATTTGGCCAAACCCATGCTCACCGACTTTGTCTTCGAAGTCTTTTCCGTTTAGGAGAATTGGTGTATGTTTTGTACATTTGCAATAAGAAGCCATTCGCCATCTGGTGGAATTTTTCGGAAGGGCGGAAAAATGACAAACATTTTATAAACGGACACCGAATGTCCGAGAGACTTTGTTCGATGACTTCCCGGAAGATCCGGCCCTGGGGAACGGCCCGAGGCCGTCGGCCTATTTTGAAAACATTTGCGGACGTCTAGTAAGGGACCGTACATTTGCCATATGGAGATCCTCATCAATCATACAGCAAATGCCGAAAAGTGCCCTTCGTGTATGTAAACTTCCGACTTCAACTGTATATCTCACTAGGTCAGGATATTTAAGCCTCCAAATATCCACTAGTTCCAATATATCCATGACATTCATGATTTCCTTAAGAGCAAGAGGGTGATAGTTTGTAGTGTTTCCTTTTGCAGTCCATTGAGGTATTTAAAACCGTATTATACTCTCCCACTATAAGAAGAAGAAGAAGTGTGGATCATCATTATTTGGTCTGTAAAGGTTAATGAGCCATATCTGTTTATGGTCCAATTACATATTTAAAAGAATCCATCTACCTTGCAGATCTGTTTGGACAATTTGCACATTCGGATCAAAATTACTGTTAATTAATATAATCAACAGAGATGTATTTATCTTGGGTGATTTTAATAGAAATGGGAAGGATCATTATAATTCAAATATAACTAAATTAATGAGATATGCCGAGAACTGTGTTTTGAAAAAAATGGTCAATGATACTACTAGATCATCAACTAAGTTGGGCCACCGTTCGGACACATGCATTGATCTGATCTTCTGTAATATACCATTGCAATGCTTAAAAGTCAGATCAATAGGCATGCTGCAAGGAGGCATGAGGACTGCAGATGTGGCCAGGGCAATAAATTGCAATGTCCGTACTGTGAGACGCCTAAGACAGCGCTACAGGGAGACAGGACAGACAGCTGATCATCCTCGCAGTGGCAGACCACGTGTAACAACACCTGCACAGGATCGGTACATCCGAACATCACACCTGCGGGACAGGTACAGGATGGCAACAACAACTGCCCGAGTTACACCAGAAACAGACAATCCCTCCATCAGTGCTCAGACTGTCCGCAATAAGCTGAGAGAGGCTGGACTGAGGGCTTGTAAGGCCTGTTGTAAGGCAGGTCCTCACCAGACATTACCGGCAACAACATCGCCAGGACTGGCAAAAAGTGCTCTTCACTGATGAGTCGCGGTTTTGCCTCACCAGGGGTGATGGTCGGATTTGCATTTCTCGTCGATGGAATGAGCGTTACACTGAGGCCTGTATTCTGGAGCGGGATCGATTTGGAGGTGGATGGTCCGTCATGGTCTTGGGCGGTGTGTCACAGCATCATCGGACTGAGCTTGTTGTCATTGCAGGCAATCTCAACGCTGTGCATTACAGGGAAGACATCCTCCTCCCTGCAGGCTCATCCTGACATGACAATCCAGCATGACTATGCCGCCAGCCATACTGCTCGTTCTGTGCGTGATTTCCTGCAAGTCAGGAATGTCACTGTTCTGCCATGGCCAGCGAAGAGCCCGGATCTCAATCCTATTGAGCACATCTGGGACCTGTTGGATCGGAGGGTGAGGGCTAGGGCCATTCCCCCCAGAAATGTCTGGGAACTTGCAGGTGCCTTGGTGGAAGAGTGGGGTAACATCTCACAGCAAGAACTGGCAAATCTGGTGCACTCCATGAGGAGGAGATGCATTGCAATACTTATTCCAAGATGGCGTAGCAGTGCAGACGTGTTTTTGTTCGTCCCCTCGTGTACTTTGTATTTTTCGTCTTTTTTGTATATATTTCAAATGTATTTTCAATCTCTTTTCCATTTTTATATTAAATATACCTTCCGGTAACCTGCCTCACCCAATGTGTTACCTAACCGCTATTTTTTTCAGACCTTTTTAGACTGAATTCCATCGGAAGCTAGCGAGCTAACCAGCTACTAGCTATTCAGTCACTGTTAGCCACCGCTGGCGGCCTTTATCTTCTGCACAGACACCAGCCTTTTTTTTTTGCCCGGATAATACTCGCCAGCCTACCACCATCGGACAGTTTTTTCACTACAACGCCGGATCCCTGCCGTAAACCCTGGACCACTACACCTGATCTCCACTGCTAGATAGCTTCCACTGAGTGACCGAGTGGCTCTAGTGGCTAACGCCCCTGCCCCTGCCCCGGAGCTAGCTCCAGTTATCCGCGAGCCAGGCGCATCTCCCGGCTAGCAACAACAATACCTCTCTCGCCATCTGGCTTGGATCCCTCTAGACAAGACGCCCCGTCATGTGCCGATGATTACTCCATCCGCTGTGCCTGCAACCGGCCTCTGTCGGACATCGGAGCAGACGGTTCTACCAACCCCGGCCTGCTAACTCTTAATTTTAAACGCCATGTCTCCTGCGTGCCGGCATAGTAACAACTACCTAGCGGCTTCCCTGCCCCATCTATTGCTGTTCACTGGACCCTATGATCACTCGGCTACATAGCTAATGCCTGCAGGACTATTCATTAATCACGGTACTCCTTTCTGTTTATTTTTATTTTTTTTATTTATCTGTTGGCCCCAGCCGCGTACTCAGGCCCTGTGTGTAGCTAACCAACCCTCTTTGCCCATTCATCGCCAGTTTACCTGTTGTTGTTGTCTTAGCTGACTAGCCGTTGCGGTCTTACCCGTTGTTGTCCTAGCTAGCTCTCCCAACCAACACCTGTATTTGCTTTATGCCTCACTTTATGTCTCTATCAAGTGTCAATATGCCCTGTTTACTGTTGTTCAGGATAGTTATCATTGTTTTAGTTTACAGTGGAGCCCCTAGGCCCACTCTACATGCCTCAGATTCCTCCTTTGTCCCACCTCCTACACATGCGGTGACCTCACCATGTATTACCAGCACCTCCAGAGATGCAACCACTTATCATCACTCGGTGCCTGGGCCTACCTCCACTGTACCCTCACCCCACCACACCCTTGTCTGCACATTATACCCTGAATCTATTCTACCATTCCAAGAAATCTGATCCTTTTATTCTCTGTTCCCAACGCACTAAACGACCTGTTCTGATAGCCTTTAGCCGTACCCTTATCCTGCTCCTCCTCTGTTCCTCGGGTGATGTGGAGGTAAACCCAGGCCCTGTGTGCCCCCAGCACCACACCTATTCCCAGGCCTCAGGCACTCTCTTTTGTTGACTTCTGTAACCGTAAAAGCCTTGGTTTCATGCATTTTAACATCAGAAGCCTCCTCCCTAAGTTTGTTTTACTCACTGCTTTAGCACACTCCGCCAACCCTGATGTCCTGGCCGTGTCTGAATCCTGGCTTAGGAAGATTCTGAGATTTCCATACCTAACTACAACATTTTCTGCCAAGATAGAACTGCCAAAGGGTGAGGAGTTGCAATCTATTGCAGAGATAGCCTGCAAAGTGTGTTTTGGAGAGATTGGAAACCCAAATTGGTCTACACAGACAAGTTCTGGCCTGGTTTAGATCTTCTCTGTCGGAAAAATATCAGTTTGTCTCTGTGGATGGTTTGTCCTCTGACAAATCAACTGTGAACTTCGGTGTTCCTCAAGGCTCTGTTTTGGGACCACTATTGTTTTCACTGTATATTTTACCACTGGTGATGTCATTCGGAAACATAATGTTAACTTTCACTGCTATCCGGATGACACACAGCTGTACATTTCGATGAAACATGGTGAAGCCCCAAAATTGCCTTCCCTGGAAGCCTGTGTTTCAGACATAAGGAAGTGGATGGCGGCAAATGTTCTACTTTTAAACTCTGACAAAACAGATGCTTGTTCTAGGTTCCAAGAAACAAAGATCTTTGATCAATTAATCTTGATGGTTGTACAGTCGTCTCAAATAAAACTGAAGGACCTCGGCGTTACTCTGGACCCTGATCTCTCTTTTGATGAACATATCAAGACTGTTTCAAGGACAGCTTTTTTCCATCTACGTAACATTGTAAAAATCGGAAACTTTCTGTCCAAAAATGATGCAGAAAAGTTAATCCATGCTTTTGTCACTTCTAGGTTAGACTACTGCAATGCTTTACTTTCCGGCTACCCGGATAATGCTTTACTTTCCGACAACCCGGATGAGTGGGTTGAGTCACTGACGTGATCTTTCTGTCTGGGTTGCCCCCCTATGGGTTGTGCCGTGGCGGAGATCTTGTGGGCTATACATAGCCTTGTCTCAGGATGGTAAGTTGGTAGTTGGAGATATCCCTCTAGTGGTGTGGGGGCTGTGCTTCGGCAGAGTGGGTGGGGTTATATCCAGGCCTGTTTGCCCTGTCCGGGGGTATCGTCGGACGGGGCCACAGTGTCTCCCGACCCCTCTGTCTCAGCCCCCAGTATTTATGCTGCAGTAGTTTGTGTCGGGGGGCTAGGGTCCGTCTGTTATATCTGGAGTATTTCTCCTCTTATCCAGTGTCCTTTGTGAATTTAAGTATGCTCGCTCGCTCTCTCACGCTCTCGCTCAGGACCTGAGCATTAGGACCATTCCTCAAGGCCTACCTGGCCTGATGACTCCTTGATGTCCCCAGTCCACCTGGCTGTGCTACTTCTCCAGTTTAAACTGTTCTGCCTGTTTTATGAATATTTTAAAATCTTGTCCATGTTCTGTTATAGGAAAAACAGCCTGGTTCCTCTCTAGGTTTCTTCCTAGGTTTTGGCCTTTCTAGGGAGTTTTTCCTAGCCACAGTGCTTTTACACCTGCATTGCTTGCTGTTTGGGGTATTAGGCTGGGTTTCTGTACAGAACTCTGTGACATCAGCTGATGTAAGAAGGGCTTTATAAATAAACTTGATTTGATTCAATCTTGGATTCATCAAACCAGATAATCGTGTTTCTCATGGTCTAAGTCCTTTGGGTGCCTTTTGGCAAACTCCAAGCGGGCTGTCATGTGCCTTTTACTGAGGAGTGGCTTCCATCTGGCCACTCTACCGTAATGCTCTAATTGGTGGTGAGCTGCAGAGATGGACATCATTCTGGAAGGTTCTCCCATCTCCACAGAGGAACTCTGAAGCTCTGTCAGAGTAACCATCAGGTTCTTGGTCATCTCCCTGACCAAGGCCCTTCTCCCCCGATTGCTCTGTTTGGCCGGGCGGCAGGCTCCAGGAAGAGTCTTGGTGGTTCCAAACGTCTTCCATTTAAGAATGATGGAGGCCACTGTGTTCTTGGGGACCTTCAATGCTGCAGACATTTTTTGGTACCCTTCCCCAGATCTGTGCCTCGACACAATCCTGTCTCGAAACTCTACAAGCAATTCCTTTGACCTAATGGCTTGATTTTTGCTCTGACATGAACTGTCAACTGTGGGACCTTATACAAAAAGGTGTGTGCCTTTCCAAATCATGTACAATCAATTGAATTTACCACAGGTTGACTCCAATCAAGTTGTAGAAACATCTCAAGTATGATCAATGGAAATAGGATGCACCTGAGCTCAATTTCAAGTCTCATAGCAAAGCGTCTAAATGCTTATGTAAATAAGGTATTTCAGATTTTTATTTGTAATAGATTTGCAAAAATGTGAACTGTTTTTGCTTTGTCATTATGTGGTATTGTGTGTAGATTGAGGATGTTTATTTCATCCTGTCACGACTTCAGCCGAAGTTGGCTCCTCTCCTTGTTCGGGCGGTGTTCGGCAGTCGACGTCACCGGTTTTCTAGCCATCGCCACTCCATTTTTCATTGATACATTTATTTTGTTTTTGTTCCCTGCACACCTGGTTTTCATTTTCCAATCACACTGCATGTATTTATTCCTCTGTTCCCCATCAGGTCTTTGTGGAATTGTTTGGTTACGTGTCAATTGTGTGTTTTGACGCGTATACTAGTGTGCTTGATTTTTCCGTGTGTTTGCACAAAGTTGGTTATTTTGTTACACTGTGTTTTGTGAGACTGGTTTGCACCTTTTTTACTATTTTATGGAGGTGTTTAACACAGCTCCATTCATCTGTTTGTTTAAATAAAGTGTGTGCCTGTTCACAACACTCTGCTCTCCTGTACCTGACTTCGCTCCAGTACGCACAGGCCTTGACACATCCATTTTAGAATAAGGCTGTAATGTAACAAAATGTGGGAAAAAATGAAGGTCTGAATACTTTTCCAGAATTCACTGTATATCTAATTTACACACTTAGGACCCTTTGGGGAGGTTGAGTGGACACTTGGAGATGTCCCTTGACCCCACCTGACACCCGTTATTAAACGTCTGTAAAGTTCTCTCTTATATCTGTCAATCCCAGATATTTTTCTCCAGATGTTTTTGATGTGCTGTGGAAGCCATCTGATGTGTTTCCAGCTATTAATCAGTAATTGGACAAGCTATAGGTTAATCAGTAATTAAGGGAGTGGCAGCTGAGGGGTCGGTTTTGGAGAGTCTGGCGTGCCCAAAGTAAAATGCTTGCCACCCAGGCTCAGAAACTAAGATATGGACATAATTAGTACTATTGGATAGGAAACACTCTGAGGTTTCCAAACGTGTTATCATTTTGTCTGTGAGTGTAAGAGAAGTCATTTGGCAGGCAAAAAACAGAGATTGTTCCATCCGGAAATGTCATTCCTTTTGGCTTATAGCTCACTTTGAGCCTTTGTCTATAAAAAACTATTTATACCAGGACACTGGATGTAGTACCTACTGATTCCACTAGATGTCAGCAGTGTATAGGCAAAGTTTCATGGAAATCGGAACTAATGCGTTCTATTGAGAGAAGTTCTAGTCGAGGGACCTCTTTTTCAGTTGCACGTTTTTGAACGCACATTTTGCTGAGCGGTCCACTTNGAAGCATTTTAAATCGTTTTTGTTTTGTTGAGGGAAAGTTTATAGGTATAGTTGAACGCGTTCTCGTCACATTGGATTTTCTGAACACAAAGTGCCAACCAAAAGGAGATTTAAGGATATAATAAATTACTTTTTCTAACCAAATACCCATGGATTGTCTTCGTTGGACACTTAGGAAGCCCTCTGCAGACGTTCTACAAAAGGTAAGGCACAGGTTTTCCCTGTGAAATGCATTTTCTATCGACCGCGCTGGCTAAAGATTTCATGGTTATGGAAAATATGTGAGGTTCTAGCCTCAAACAATCAAATGTAGTGCTTTCGCCGTAAAGCCTTTTTGAAATCCGACAACGCTATGATATTGCCAAGAAGCAGAGCTTTTGATGAGTATGGAACACTTGTATATTGGTGCATTTTTAATAATTCAATTTTGGAATTTTGTCTTGCATTTCACCTGGTAGTGCATTTCACCTGTTGCATTCCACCGCTCCCTGACAAGTTAACCTATAGCTTGTCCATGAAAGATTACTTTAAAAATAAAACCGGTTACTTCTGTATGGTTGATCTTGTGTGATATGAACTGTGCCATTCCTATCTATGTTCTGACCATTTCCTCAATCTCCCAGATGTGTGGTTTCCAATGATACCAAGTTTATGAATATCCTTATCATATAACTGCTTATTAAAAGCAGTTACTTTAAGGTATGTCTATTTAGGTGGGAATTGACATTTCTGCCATTACGTTTAAGAGGTTAAAATCAATGAAACAGGAATAGGGAGGGAAAGGTTTGGGGACACTTGAGTAAACTTCTGTAAAAGACCGGTTTCCCAGAAATACCTCTGGCCAAATATTAACCACCATTAGGTATTGTGTTTTGGAATGGGGACTTTGAACCAGTTAGAGTTGTTTGTGCTTTTGGATGGATATTACAGTAGCCATCTTTTGTTTTAAAATGGCAGGGTGACAATAAATGATGTATGAATTATATTGCCATACACATTTTAAAAACAGCAGCTGTTCATATAAAAGTACAACCAAATACATTATATTGTAGGTATTGCTTATGTTTAGTTTAGAATTTTGGGAAAGTTACCAATATTTTGCAACCGTAAGCAGAGCCAAACCAAGCTAATAAAAACAATTTCAATGCCAGGGAAACTCTTCTCTGACTGTAGCAGAAGTCTAGTGATGGGTTCAAGTGGAGTCATTTCCCTGGGCGGCTGAACCGACACGCTAATTAGCTAAACGTATTCCTCATTCCTCCTTGCTCGGGAAAACCACAGGGATTTCAAACGTCAGATCTCTCCTTCCCCCAGCCGTTTGATTTGGTTTGATTTTGTCTGTGTTTGAGGGCAATTTCACACCTGAGTGTGAGATATGGGGGAGATAGGAGGGAGGTTAAGCGCTAAGATGATGGTGTCTGTGTGTGTCGTGAGATGTCACTCGTTTGCCTTCGTATAAAAGGGGATTGCGCGGTGTGTTCTAGATTAAAGGCTTGTGAGATTTGATAGGCAAACATTGCAGAACATTCAGCTGGCTGGTGTGACTGTGTGTTAGTGTCACGTGAACAAAAACAGTGAAATGCCTTTCTTGGTGACCTCTTTCCCAACAATGCAGTAATCAATATCAGTAGTACTATAAAGTAAAGTAGATAAAAAAATTTAAAAAAAGAAGTAAGCAAGCTATATACAGGGTCAGTGCCAGTACCATATTTACAATGTGCAGGGATACTGGAGGGGTAAGGGTAGATACTGTATGTACAGTTGAAGTCAGAAGTTTACATACACTTAGGTTGGAGTCATTAAAACTTGTTTTTCAACCACTCCACAAATTTCTTGTTAACAAACTATAGTTTTGGCAAGTCGGTTAGGACATCTACTGTGTGAATGACACAAGTATTTTTTCCAACAATCTTTCACAGACAGATTATTTCACTTATAATCCACTGTATCACAATTCCAGATGGTCAGAAGTTTACATACACTAAGTTGACTGTGCCTTTAAACAGCTTGGAAAATTCCAGAAAATGATGTTATGGCTTTAGAAGCTTCTGTTTGGCTACTGGACATCATTTGAGTCAATTGGAGGTGTACCTGTGGATGTATTTCAAGGCCTACCTTCAAACTCAGTGCCTCTTTGCTTAACGTCATGGGAAAATCAAAAGAAATCATCCAGGACCTCAGGAAAAAAAATGTAGACCTCCACAAGTCTGGTTCATCCTTGGGAGCAATTTCCAAATGCCTGAAGGTAACACGTTCATCTGTACAAACAATAGTATGCAAGTATAAACACCATCGGACCACGCAGCCGTCATAATACAGCTCAGGAAGGAGATGCGTTCTGTCTCCTAGAAATGAACGTACTTTGGTGTGAAAAGTGCAAATCAATCCCAGAACAACAGCAAAGGACCTTGTGACGATGCTGGAGGAAATAGGTACAAAAGTATCTATATCCACAGTAAAACAAGTCCTATATCGACATAACCTGAAAAGCTGCTCAGCAAGGAAGAAGCCACTGCTCCAAAACCGCCATAAAAAAGCTAGACTACGGTTTGAAACTGCACATGGGGACAAAGATCATACTTTTTGGAGAAATGTCCTCTGGTCTGATGAAACAAAATTAGAACTGTTTGGCCATAATGACAATCGTTATGTTTTGAAGGAAATTAGGGGGAGGCTTGCAACCCGAAGAACAACATCCCAACCGTGAAGCACGGGGGTGGCAGCATCATGTTGTGGGGTTGCTTTGCTGCAGGAGGGACTGGTGCACTTCACAAAATAGAGGGCATCATGAGGACAGAAAATTATGTGGATATATTGAAGCAACATCTCCAGACATCAGTCAGAAAGTTAAAGCTTGGTCTCAAATGGGTCTTCCAAATGGACAATGACACAAAGCATACTTCCAAAGTTGTGGCAAAATGGCTTAAGGATAACAGGTCAAGGTATTGGAGTGGCCATCACAAAGCCCTGATCTCAATCCTATAGAAACAAAACAACAAAACAACAAAACGAACGTAACGAAGATTGTGAAGCTGAACACAACTAAACATAAAACAAGCTATGCTCAAACAATAACCCACGAAATACTATTGAAAACCCCAAACATATATATATGGTTCCCAATTAGAGACAACGACACACAGCTGCCTCTAATTGGGAACCATTACCCCAACATAGAAACACAACACCTAGAACAGAAAAAACCCTACACCAAAACAAAATACGCCAGCCTGTCTTCTCAGGCCTGGACGTGACAAAGGCGGGGGTCTTCGGGTGGGTCTTTTTGTCCCAGGTGGCGGCTCCGGTGCCGGCCGTGCTGACTTGATGTCCCGCACCAGAGGCCCTGGGCTAGTAGCCGGAACTCTGGTGCGAGGAGCAGGAAACGGCCGTGATGGGCTCATGATGAGCACTGGAACTCTGGTGTGGGGAGCAGGAACCGGCCGTACTGGACTCCCGAAGCGCACTGGGACTCTGGTGCGAGGAGCAGGAACCGGCCGTACTGGGCTCACGATGCTCACTGGGACTCTGGTGCGAGGAGCAGGAACCGGCCGTATTGGGCTCACGATGCTCACTGGGACTCTGGTGCGAGGAGCAGGAGCCGGCCGTACTGGGCTCATGATGCACTCTGGTGCGGGGAGCAGGAACGGGCCTTACTGGGCTCATGACGCGCACTGGGACTCTGGTTTAGTGAGCCCAGCACGGTTTGTCCCTGCTCCACGCTCCAGGATCCCTGTG
>QNTS01005064.1:11557-22772 GCA_003317085.1 Hucho hucho
AGAGAGAGAGAGAGAGAGAGAGAGACAGAGAGAGAGAGAGAGAGAGAGAGAGAGAGACAGAGAGAGAGAGAGAGAGAGAGAGAGAGAGACAGAGAGAGAGAGAGAGAGAGAGAGAGAGAGAGAGAGAGAGAGAGAGAGAGAGAGAGACTTTATTCTTTTGAAACTTCTGTGAGTGTATTGTTCACTGT
Source organism: Hucho hucho (assembly GCA_003317085.1). NCBI lineage: Eukaryota > Metazoa > Chordata > Actinopteri > Salmoniformes > Salmonidae > Hucho > Hucho hucho. Next base: position 11,746 of record QNTS01005064.1, read on the forward strand.
AGATTCTTATTGTTTATTTCAGTTTTGTTTATTATCTACTTCACTTGCTTTGGAAATGTAATTTTTATCCCATGCCAATAAAGCCCTTAAATTGAATTGAGAGAGTCACGAAACATACTATAAATGAGATAGACCCACTGGTTGCCCTCTAGGTTACAGAGAGCTGGTAGTCCCATCCACCAACAGGGAAGAGACTCAGGGGGTATGCTAATTTGGTATGGAGCAGACCTAACTCACGCTATTACATTTGTCAAAACAGGAACATTTTACACCTGTCTAGAAATTAATAAGGAAATTATCTCAACAGAGAAAAATGTCCTCATGTGTGCTAACTATATCCCCCCAATAGAATCCCCATACTTTAACGATGACAGCTTCTCCATCCTAGAGGGGAGATCAACAATTCCCAGGCCCAGGGACATGTACAAGTCTGTGGCGACCTAAATGCCAGAACTGGACAAGAACATGACACCCTCAGCACACAGGGGGACAAACACCTACCTGGAAGTGACAGCATTCCCTCCCCCATATGCACCCTTAGACACAACTACGACAATATAACCAACAAAACAGGTCAAAACTATTGCAGCTCTGTCGGACTCTGGGTATATACATAGTAAATGGTATGCTTCGACGGGACTCTCACGGTAGGTACACCTATACAGTACCTCATCTCTTGGCAGTAGTACTGTAGACTACTTTATCACTGACCTCAACCCAGAGTATCTTAGGGTGTCAGTCCACTTAGGGTGTCAGTCCACTGACACGCTTATCATGATACAACATTTTGAACAGAAATGCAATGGTTTATTGGATCAGTCTAAAACGTTGCACATACACTGCTGCCATCTAGTGGCCAAAATCTAACATGTGCCTTGGCTGGAATAATACATTATGGCCTTTCTCTTGCATTTCAAAGATGACAGTATTAAATTTTTTTTTGAAATGCATGTTTTTTCTTTGTTTTATCTTTTACCAGATCTAATGTGTTATATTTTCCTACATTAATTTCACATTTGTACAAACTTCAAAGTGTTTCTTTTCAAATGGTATCAAGAATATACATATCCTATCTTCAGGTCCTGAGCTACAGGCAGTTAGATTTGGGTAAGTCATTTTAGGAGAATTTTTTTTTTTAAACGGTCAGATCCTTAAGAGCCCCACCCTCTTCAACATATATATCAACGAACTGGCAAGGGCACTAGAACCATCTGCAGCACCTAGCCTCACCCTACTAGAATCTGAAGTCAAATCTCTACTGTTTGCTGATGATCTGGTGCATCTGTCCCCAACCAAGAAGGGCCTACAGCAGCACCTAGATCTTCTCCACAGATTCTGTCATAACCCTGTCAGACCTTGGCCAGTAAATCTCAGTAAGACACAAATAATGGTGTTCCAATAAAGGTCCAGTTGCTAGGACCACAAATACAAATTCCATTTAGATACCGTTTCCCTAGAGCACACAAAAACCTATACCTCAGCCTAAACATCAGCACCACAGGTAACTTCCACAAAGCTGTGAACGATCTGAGAGACAAGGCAAGAAAGGCCTTCTACATTTGACATACCAATTAGGATCTAACAATACTTTAATCAGTTATAGAACCCATTGCCCTTTGTGGTTGTGAGGTCTGGGGTCCGATTACCAATCAAGAATTCACAAAATGGGACAAACACCAAATTGAGACTGCATGCAGAATTCTGCAAAAGATATCCTCCGTGTACAACGTAAAACACCAAATAATGCATGCAGAGCAGAATTAGGACAATACTAATTATCAAAATCCAGAAAAGAGCCGTTAAATTCTACAACCAGGAGAAGGAAGCGATTCTCAAAGCTTCCATAACAAAGTAATCACCTACAGAGAAATGAACCTGGAGAAGAGCCCCCTAAGCAAATTGGTCCGGGGCTCTGTTCAAAAACACAAACAGACCCCGCAGAGCCCCAGGACAGCTACACAACTATACTCATGAGAAAACAAAAATATAATTACTTGACACATTGGAAAGAATTTACAAAAAAAAATGTGTAAACTACAATGCTATTTGGCCCTAAACAGAGAGTAAACAGTGGCAGAATACCTTCCCACTGTGACTGACACAGAATTAAGGAAATCTTTGTCTATGTACAGACTCAGTGAAGATAGCTTTGCTATTGAGAAAGGCCGCCAAAGTCACACCTGGCTCTCAAGTGAAGACAGGCTATGTGCACAATGCCCACAAAATGAGGTGGAATCTGAGCTGCACTTCCTAACCTCCTGCCAACTGTAATGTATGACCATATTAGAGACACAGATTTCCCTCAAATTACACAGACCCACAAAGAATTAAAAAACAAATCCAATTTTGATAAACTCCCATATCTGGGTGTAATACCACAGTGTGCAATCACAGAAAAGGGCAACCAGTGAAGAACAAACACCATTATAAATACAATCTATATTTATGTTGATTTATTTTCCCTTTTGTACTTTAACTAGTTGCACATCATTACAACACTGTATGTAAACATAATGGGACATTTGAAATGTCTTTATTCTTTTGGAACTTTTGTGAGTGTACTGTTTAATTACATTTTTTATTTTTATTTCACTAATGTTTATTATCTATTTCACCTGCTTTAGCAATGTAAACATGTTTCCAAACATGTTTCCCATGCCAATAAAGTCCCTTATATTGGACATTTAAGAGAGAGCGAGAGAGAGCGAGAGAGAGAGAGAGAGCAAGAGAGAGAGAGAGAGGTAAAGGAGGAGGATAGTTTTATGGGGGTTCTAAGGTTGTTGGCATGTTTTTCTTGTTCTCCTTCTCAGGTGTCTAAAAGTCAGCTTTAAGTACTTTTTGGTCTAAAATTGCAACTGAGTAAAAACCCACCTACTTTTTTTTCTGAACTCATGAATTTCATAAATACTGGGAAATAAATCAAATAAATTCTGACAGCAGTTGTATACTTGCCATACTTGCAATGATTAAAACAAAACAACAGATGTTTTAAAAAGTGGGTAGACCTACTTTATTAAAGGTCCTGCACAGTCATTGTATTTCCCAGGTAGAAACTTCATATTTGTATGCAATTAAAATGTTCAGAACTTGACAAATGTAAACTTCTCTCTCATCTTCAACTATCAGGAAGCCGGGGAGCTTATATTCATGAGCTCACCTTGACTGACAGCTATTTGAAACACCCTTGTGGTCGTTGCCAGGTAACTAAACAATGGGCCACATGTTATTGATGATTTGACTTCAAGGCTAAATAGAATGCCTCAACCCGTTTTCTCTCCAAAACGCACTCATGGGTTAACAGAGTTGTTCATGGATTGTTGGGTATCTGACGAACAGCAACAATACACAATTGCCTTTCAATTGTTTTGTAACTAATTACAGAATACAGTTCACTGATACATTTCTTCACAGTGTTCAAGAAGTGTACTGAACAATATCTTGGAGCCTCTGCATTAGCTTTATACTGGAAATGACAAAAAGTTCAGCATTTAGTTTTTGGATCAGACATTTATTGGATCATTTATAATAGGCCAGCACTCTAAATATTAATCAACATGAATACTTATGAATAATTATGTTAAGAAATAATGGTGGCATTATTTGACAATAAAAAATAATAATTAGCGCCATAAGCCTAATATAGACCCTTGGCATCCTACTGGCTGCAGGACCCATTGGAACAATTTGTAAACACTCACCCCATCCCAACCAGCCTCACAACTGCAGACCACGCCAGCCCAGGACCTCCACACCTGCAGGATCATCTGAGACCAGCCACCCGGACAGCTGATGAAACTGTTGGTTTGCAAATTCGAAGAATTTCTGCTCAAACTGTCAGAAACCGTCTCAGGGAAGCTCATCTGTGTGATCGTCGTCCTCGCCAGGATCTTGACCTGACTGCAGTTCGGAGTTGTAACCGACTTCAATGGGCAAATGCTCACCTTCGATGGCCACTGGCACACTGGAGAAGTGTGCTCTTCACGGATGAATGGTATGGTATGGGCAGACATAACTTACGGACAACAAACACAATTTCATTTTAGCGATGGCAATTTGAATGGCAATTTGAATGCACAGAGATATCGTAACGAGTTCCTGAGGCCCATTGTCGTGTCATTCATCCACCGCCATTCCACCTCATGTTTCAGCATGATAATGCACGGCCCCATGTCGCAAGGATGTGTACACAATTCTTGGAAGCTGAAAATGTCCCAGTTCTTCCATGGCCTGCATACTCACCAGATATTTCACTCATTGAGAATGTATGGGATGCTCTGGATTGACAGGTGCTACAGCGTGTTCCAGTTCCCGCCAATATCCAGAATCTTCACACAGCCATTGAAGAGGAGTGGGACAACATTCCACAGGCCACAATCAACAGCCTGGTCAACTCTATGCGAAGGAGATGTGTTGTGCTGCATTAGGCAAATGGTGGTCACCAGATACTGACTGTTTTTTTTATCCATGCCCCTACTTTAAAAAAAAAAGATAGCTGTGACTAACAGATGCAAATCTGTATTCCCAGTCATGTGAAATCCATAGATTAGGGCCTAGTAATTTATTTCAATTGACTGATTTCCTGATATGAACTGAAACTCAGTAGAATCATTGAAATTCTTGCATGTTGCGCTTATATTTTTGTTCAGTGTAACTGCATCCATTTGGATGTTGTAATTGCTGCTTTGGTTTGACAAGGATACATGATGATTTAAATATGGTTGGATAATTAGAGCCCTCCTAATGTCTTACCCAGTCCCCCTCACCCCCCACTCACCCCCTATCTCTTCCCCTCCCCCTTCGGTCTCCCACTGGTCTCCCATCCAGGCATTAATGTACAGCACCATACAATATGCTACCTTTTAAGTATCCTTTTTGAATGAGTGTGCATGGAAAATATATTCTTTCCCCATACAATTATGCCATTATGCTTGTAACCATGGCAGATAAAGAATAGCTGTTCTATTTCACTGTCATGTTGGTGTAAGGAAAGAAGTACCTGACTGTATTTGGCTCCAGACATTCAGGACCATAATACATTTTAAGTATTTTACACTAGCTATTGTATTTTTGCTCTGTAGGCTATAAGTCCCCAATGGTGCCATATTTATTCTAAAGTGCACTACGTCTGACCCATAGCAGTGTTAAATAGGGTGCCATTTGGGACGCCCTTGATATTCTCAGTGTGCTGCTAGACAACCTGGTCTCAGAGAGCGTTTACTATGTTACGTCTAGTCTGTGATACCAGGCTGTGGAAGCTTTACAATGGATGTGAAACTGTGGAGGTTAAGCAAACTCAGTGTCTCAGTGATGGGATGTTTTATATTGAAGACCACAAGTGCACATTACATCATGTACTGTAGGAGATTTCTGGGATAGATAAGGTGTTTTTTTACCTGTCAATCATTATGACCTTACAAATGTCCTCCTGAATGTTACTGTTCAATGTGGCCTGTGTCCCAAATGGCATGTCCCAAATGGCATCCTACTCCCTACATAGTGCACTACTTTTGACCAGGTCCGCTGAATTCTTGTAAGATAGTGCACCCTGTGGTCTTGTCAGAACTGCGCGGCATCTGTAGAGGCAGGTGCAGAATGGCAGTGGTATTTATTTACAGGTGCAGATGGTGTGCACTTTAGAGTGCACTTTAGAATAAATAGGGTACCATTGGGGACTTATAGCCTACAGAGCAAAATACAATAGCTAGTGTAAAACACTTAAAAGCTGAATCCAAAATAGGTACAGGGCGTTAATGAACACTGTCATAGGCCTAGAGACGTACACTTTAAAAATAACAAACAATAATTGAAATGACCAATAACTGAAGCTACGACCGTTAATTAACCTTTTACTGCAGTGGGCTAAATCAGTGTCACACAGAGTGTTTTTTTGAAATTAAAGAAATTTACTTTGAAACAAAAGTATACACTTCACACACATGGTTATAATCTTTAAAAAAAAGAAGACACCTGAACCATGTCAGATATAGACCTGTAATGTATTCCATTTTGAGTTTGCATCCCAATATTACACTTTATATACATCACAGAAGACTGAAATATAACAAAACTGTTTGACATAGAAACACTGGATTTTCAGCAACAAAAAATAAATAATGTTTCTTAATAAAAATATTAATAAAATTCCAGCCATGAGGCCATTAGAGGGAGATTTGGTCTTTTGACTGCAGGAAGGTGACTACAGGCCCAATGCAGCCGTTTTCATAACAATATCAAATCATTTCTGGGTAACAATTAAGTACGTTACTGGAATAGATTTCCATTCAAATAGGCAAAAATGGCTTTTTTAGTAAAAGAATATTTCTCGAGCAAGGATTTTGCTAGGACTGTCAGTGAGTGGGGAAAGGAACACTGAAAACTAGCTGTTATTGACATAGAGGTTTAAAACTCTCTTTGTTATTGGTCTATTAACCAATTTACCTTACGGTGATGTCACCATGGAATGCCAAAACTCCCGCCCCATGCCAACCTGCTGATTAGAATGTCCAGCAACAATCAGGAAATAACACTGATCACATTTTTTTCACAATTTTACAGGTTTAGTTTCGTCCTCTGTTATACAATACGATATAAAAAGAACATTTTGACTACACAGTGCTTCTAACACCTTCGAACTAGGCAGAGCTAAAACTATTCCTCACACAGCAGAGATGAAGCAGAGCCCTGGGACAACATGTCACTCCAGCCTAAGATATCATTGAAATGAGTACCTGAACAGATTAAAAACCCAATCCCTTAACACTGGGATAATCCAAAATGAACTTAAAAGGTATTTCATTAACTAACATAAAAAAATCCCTAAAACATCTATAGTTCTCCATATCTTATTAGGCACATTTAGACATAATATAAAATATCATACAATGAATAAAGATATTAGGAAAATCCCAATCAACGTACAAAATTCCAAAATGTTGTTGAACAACTATGTGGGACTGCACCAATCGCTGGTGGAAGTGACTGCACCAATCGCTGGTGGACGTGACTGCACCAATCGCTGGTGGACGTGACTGCACCAATCGCTGGTGGACGTGACTGCACCAAGTAGGTGCCAGAGGCACCGGTTTGAGTGTGTCAAGAACTGCTACGCTGCTGGGTTTTTCACACTCAACAGTTTCCCGTTTGTATCAAGAATGGCTCATCACCAACAGGTTACTATATTGCGACATTAATTGAAGGTTTGCTTCTTGCTCTCTTAGATTTTTCCATTTAATGGTTTGAGTGAGAGTAGCATAGTAGGCCTACTTGTGATCCTATTATATTGCTTCAAACACAACATTATAGCTGAACTTCATTTGACCAATGAAAATGGCTCAACAGAATGAAGCATTCAAAAATGTTTTAACAGGTTTCTAGCCTATTGCAGCTATTACCAACGAAAATGATTGCCTACCGTATGCCTAACGAAAAAATTATAGCAATAGGCTAATGCCATTTATTTTACAAAAGGCCTACTTTTAACCTTGAACTAAATACGGGGCAGAAAATTAAAAACACAGATTTTAATTTAGCCATCGAACTATCTCGACAAAATGAAACAAACAGGCTATTTAAAGAACTGGTTTGGATGATTAAATAGCCCTACGATGATGATAATAATAATAATAATAATGATGATAATAATAATAATAATAATAATGATAATGACTTAACAACTGATAATAAATACAAAAATAAATAAATGAAAGGTATAAAATTGCATCAAACTTGAATATTGAGCACACAGTCCATTTGGTCACATCAACATTCTTCTCATCTTTGTCCACTACAATATTAAAACATTCCATTTGTAGGTTTCTTTTCACTATACTCTTTGTCCTCCGACTTTTGTTTTACTTATGAAAAAGGACTCCATCTTTGCAATCAACAGTAGCCTAGGCCAAGGCTCTTTTTACTCTCTCTCTCTGTCTCTCTCTCCTCCTCCTCGTAATCTTCCTCCTTCTTACTTTCTTAATCTCGTCCGCCTCCTCTTCCTCCTCTTCATCCTCCTCCACCACCTCCTCCTCTTCTTCCACTTCCTCCTTGTCCTCCTCCTCCTAGTCCTCTTCCTCCTCTTCCTCTTCCTCCTCCTCTTCCTCCTATTTCTTCTCCTCTACCTCCTCCTACTTGTCTACCTCCTCCTTTTCTTCATTCTCCTCCTAATCTCCTCCTCATCCTAATACTCCTGCCCCTCTTCCTCTTCCTCCTCCTCCTCCTCGTCCTCCTCATCTTCCTCATCTTCTTCCTCCACCTCTTACTCCTCCTCCTCCTCGTCCTCCTTGTCCTCCTCCTCATCCTCCTCCTCGTCCTCCACCTCCTCATCCTCCCCGTCCTCCTCATCCACCTCCTCCTCATCCTCGTCCTCCTTTTCATCCTCCTCCTCTTCCTCCTCCTCCTCCAAATATTTATCAAATTTATTCCTACAAAAACACATTCCAAAAACTAGAGCTTTATTAACCCAAACAAATCATTTTGTACTCAAAATGTACAGAGGGAAGATTATTGTTATTCAGATAAATTGTGAGGCAGACAATTTAAAGAAACTCAAGTGGTGCCTTGAATGTAAAACTTTTACACACCACAGGATACTCTTTTTGTAAGATGTCTGGCAGTCTGTCTGGCAGTCTGTCTGGCAGTCCGTCAGCCCGTCAGTCTGTCAATCTGTCAGTCTGTCAGTCAGTCAGTCTCAGGGCAACGTAGCTAAGTGGAAAGCCTACTGCTGACAGTGTTAGTGTGTGTGTGTCTGTATGTGAGTGTGTGGACTTGACCTGCCAGTCAGAAGAGGGGTGAATGGGGTAGCTCAGGGTGTTGTTGAGCCCTGGCATCAAGAACAGAAGAATAATGTGGACAGGCGGAGGCTATGTCCCAAACAGTGCCTTATCCCCATCTAGTGCTCTGCTTTGGACCAAAGCCCTATGAGTCCTGGTCAAAACTAGTAGTCAAAATAGGGAATAGGGTGCCATTTGTGAAACAGCCATTGTGTGAGCAGAGTTCGAATGTGGAAACCCTGTGTACACTTCAACCTCAGTCAGCCAGCCAGCCAGCCAGCCAGCCAGTCTCCGAGGGATAGACACAAGACGTTAACATTATAAAACGTTGGGGGGGGGTGGGTTGGTTGGTGAGGTTACTTCCTCTGTACCTCTGGGGTGACACATTCCTCTGCCTCTGCCCCAGATAGTCACACACGCACGCACACAGACAGACTACGTCCCAACGATCTTCTCCTTTCTCCCGAAGTGTGCACTTCCTCGCTTCCATTCACTGATCTGAAAGGAAATTAGTGTTAAAATAAAGATGGTGTAATGTCCCACTAGCCCATGCCTCCACCAATCCAATGCTTTTAGATTTGTGGAAAGTATCGGGAACAAAATGCACACTTCAGGTGAAAGGAGACCGTATTGGGATGTACTCATAACGTTGTCTTTAGGACAGTATGAGGGTGGACAACCAGGAGGGATGACGTTTTGTTTCGCAGGAGTCAAAGGGTACATTTCATACCACATGTCACGTCCAGGTCTGAGTTAGCAGGCTGGCGTGTTTAGTTGTGTTTTGTTTAGGAGGGTTTTTGTTCTAGTTTATATATTTCTATGTTGGGTTAATGGTTCCCAATTAGAGGCAGCTGATTGTCGTTACCTCTAATTGGGAACCATATATATGTTTGTGTTTTTCACTGGGGTTTTGTGGGTCATTGTTTATAGTATTGTGTGTGTGTGTGTGTGTGTGTGTGTGTGTGTGCGTGCGTGCGTGCGTGCGTGCGTGCGTGCGTGCGTGCGTGCGTGCGTGCGTGCGTGCGTGCGTGCGTGCGTGCGTGCGTGCGTGCGTGCGTGCGCCTGAGTTACGATCTTTGTTTGTTTATTGTTTTGCCAGTTACGTTACGTTAAAATAAAGTATGTATACTGGAAGCATCGCTGCGTCTTGGTCCACTCCAAAAGAAGATCGTGACACCACAAGAACATTGGTGCGTAACGTCACCTGTGTCCTTTGATTGGAAGGAAACTCCTGCACCTTGGTGTGGTCAACACACTGTAACTTGCAACAACAATAAAATAGATTGTCTCTTTAACCATTTCATTGTTAGGATCACATAGTAGGAGAGGGGTTGAGATATGTTTTTTTTCATTCCGCGTCACTCCCTCAAGGGAAATATAGTTTTCTTTCTAACAAAGATATCTACATGTATTTCAGGATTATAAAATACATTTTGGGTGTTCTGTCACATTTTTTACTCTACAATCTCCTAACATGATACAACCAAGCCGATTCACTGCCAAGCACAAATTGCTTATCATAAAGCACTTTTATCTTTATTTCCTGAAATTTGCTCAGCAGCTCCCATTCCGTCAGTGTAATGAAGCATATGGCCCCAGCCAGGTGGTGCTGTTATAAGATTAAACCCAAGGTCTGTCCCTGACACAGATAACATCAGAGACGGTGACCCCAATGTAATCTCTCAGGATTACAAGTGTTGCATGGAGAGACCACACAGCGTGTGTGTGTGTGTGTGTGAGAGTGTGTGTGTGTGTTTGCATGTGTGTGTGTTGCTTGGGGAGATCACACAGTGTGTGTGTTTGTGTGTGTTGCTTGGGGAGACCACACAGTGTGTGTGTTTGTGTGTGTTGCTTGGGGAGACCACACAGTGTGTGTGTTTGTGTGTATTGCTTGGGGAGACCACACAGTGTGTGTGTTTGTGTGTGTTGCTTGGGGAGACCACGTGCGTGTGTGCGAGCTCAGAGCCTCCTTGTCCAGTGGAGTAAAAATGCTCCATCACAGACTAATAATGACTGGCCTGTCTGTGACTCCACAGACTAATAATGACTGGCCTGTCTGTGACTCCACAGACTAATAATGACTGGCCTGTCTGTGACTCCACAGACTAATAATGACTGGCCTGTCTCTAACTCCACAGACTAATAATGACTGGCCTGTCTGTGACTCCACAGACTAATAATGACTGGCCTGTCTCTGACTCCACAGACTAATAATGACTGGCCTGTCTGTGACTCCACAGACTAATAATGACTGGCCTGTCT
>QNTS01005064.1:35092-47155 GCA_003317085.1 Hucho hucho
CATCACCTGTTGTTCTGGGTAGTATTACTGCATCATCACCTGTTGTTCTGGGTAGTATTACTGCATCATCACCTGTTGTTCTGGGTAGTATTATTGCATCATCACTTGTTGTTCTTGGTAGTATTATTGCCTCACCTGTTGTGCTGGCTAGTATTACTGCGTCACCTGTTGTTCTGGGTAGTATTACTGCATCACCTGTTGTTCTGGGTATTATTACTGCATCATCACCTGTTGTTCTGGGTAGTATTACTGCATCATCACCTGTTGTTCTGGGTAGTATTACTGCATCATCCCCGTGTGTAGATTTGATTTTGACAAGATGCCTTTTTACCATAATGGCAACAGCATCTGTCATATATCTCCAAAACAACATAATTCAATTATATTTGCCAAGCATTGATATTTGAAGAGAATCATGTGATATAATTGCTTCACAAAAACATAAATGTTCCCCCTTATAATTTGGCAGCAGCTATTGTCAGTGATTGCTTCGCATTGTACAGGTGATTAAATAGCTTCTGTGTGTGTTTGTGTACTGTATGTGTGTCTCTGTGTGTGTACTATATGTGTGTCTGTGTGTGTGTGTGTGCGCATTTGCACTTTTCATCCTCCCTGAATTATGGGTCACTAATGGGAGATACGCACTAATGCACCTAAACCACTCCCACTGGCTCCCAAACTGCCACAAATAAGCAATCTAGACAATCATCTGTTTTATTAATACAAACCAAATGTGAACAGGCTCTGAGGAGGTTTGCATGTAAACTAAAAACCTGCCTACGTTCTCGCCAGATAAATCAGTTTTCTAAATCACAAGAATAAACGCTCAAAAGACGTCTCAGTGATTTGTTTGTTCTTAATAATTGTATCTTATTTCAGCCATTCATTCCTTCCATTGGGGTTCTTATATGCAAATCAGTCTTATTTAGAGATGTCGTGTTAAATTCAGGTGGGCGTCTGGCATTTTGTGAATCACAGGATGTCAACAACAATACCAACAACTAGCTCATCATCTATTTATTCCAAATGACCCTCAAATGTGTGAGGGTCTTTTCTTAATAAACAAATCCTCGTGGATAACGACAGTCTTGCCAAGACTTTGGCAAGGGCCCTAATTCACAAAAAAAAATGTCTGATGACTTCATGCACTTCATATATTTAAACCCTATTTCCTCAGCCCTTAATTTAAAACAAATTGAGGATCTGCAAATCGCCTGTCAAAAACTTTTTGTCAAAACATGTACCCTTGTTAGAGCCTGGCTTTTCTTGGTCAACTCTGGATAACAACAGGGTTGCCCAGATTTCCACAGGATCCTAAATTCCAGTGTCTTATGCAGAGAAGCATATTGATTTTCTTTAATCACAAAGTACATGATGATGGCTGGAGAGGGGGGGTTGCTCTAGAGTATTTATTTTTTATTTTTCAAACTCCTGAAACCGCTTTTTCCTGCAATCTAGAGCCATAACCATTATGCTTAAATCTATGTAAAAAAATAAATATATATATTGTTCTTCATGTCAAAGCATACCTATTGAGCTGTCTGTATCCTCCTGACTGGTGGTTCTATTTAAAGAAACAAACTATGCTTCTCTGCATCTCTTCTAAAATATGGGCAAAGGACTGAAAGGAATGTGAGTCTTATTCATTACATTTAGTTATTGCTTGCTTTTCTAAAGTCTACCAACCTTGCCTGCAGACAAGCCAGCTAAGATAGTTAGACAAGCTAGCTACCCCTAACTTGATAGCCTGAAATGGGTTCTTGGTAGCTAGTTACGAGGTTGGGAGATTGGGAACATATGTTGGTTAGCTAAAGACAACTTTATAAAATTGCTCATTGGCTAGTAGTATTACAGATAAAATAAACTATAATAATAATAATTTAAAAAGTATTGGTCAGATGAGTTCACTCACATCATCTATTTGACGCTAATTTCCGTTGCTCCCAAAAATGACTTGCAAATCAACTGTCACTTTTGGCGATGTTAACATGATGAACTTGACTTGCAAATCACCTGTCACTTTTGGCGACGTTGAACATATAAACTTGTTTGAGTTTGGCTTTCTCCGATAGACTTGTTTTTGGCTTTCTCTCTGCATGAAGATATCCTTGGTAACAACGGGAGGGTTTGGCAGCTTGATGCACAACAAGTGTCAGATAAGTTTTCTCCTCCTGTAATTGTGTGTCAGTCTATTGGAGCTGGTCATTAAGGTTCCAAACGTTCTCTCTGTCAAAGTGTGTGTTTGTGCATGCGTTCTGTGTGTGTGTGTGTATGTACAGGGCCTCTGGTGTGTGTGACGGTTGTGAGTGTGTGTGTTTATATAAGACGTTCTCTGTGTGTGTGCTTGCTTGCATGTGCATGTGTGCATGTGTGTGTCCTGCAGCCAGGGTGTCCCACCAGGGATGCCTTCAGACACGTTAGCCCTCCCACACCACATACCACTAATTGGCCTGTCACACCTTCTATCTGGCTCCCAGGATCTGTGTCATGTCAGGAGATGTGATTTTACTGGACAGCGCTAGCCCCCGCTTGGCCTGTAGGGATTTGTTTTTTTCTCAGTTCAGGAAAGACAAAAGAGGCTAGGAGGTTCTTTAGGGTAACACAGCGTCACGACACAGGACACAGGAAGGCACGACTACACCCACATTCCCCCATTTAGGTAGAAATGGATGACTTGGCTGGCCTACACCCAGTGATGGAACTTGAGGATTGCATGCAAGGTGAACATACAGCAAACACTAAATAGACCTATACTATATAGACCTATACAAAATAGACCTATACTATATAGACCCATTCTATATAGACCTATACTATATAGACGTATACTACATAGACCTATGCTACATAGACCTATACTATATAGACCTATACTATATAGACCTATACTATATAGACCTATACTACATAGACCTATGCTACATAGACCTATACTACATAGACCTATACTACATAGACCTATACTATATAGACCTATACTATATAGACCTATACTATGTAGACCTATGCTATGTAGACCTATGCAATATAGACCTACACTATATAGACCTACACTATATAGACCTATACTATATAGACCCATACTACATAGACCCATACTATATAGACCTATACTATATATACCTAAACTATATAGACCCATACTATATAGACCCATACTACATAGACCTATACTACATAGACCTATACCACATAGACCTATACCACATAGACCTATACCACATAGACCTATACCACATAGACCCATACCATATAGAACTATACCATATAGACCCATACCATATAGACCCATAGTATATAGACTCATACTATGAAGACCCATACTATATAGACCCATACTATATAGACCCATACAATAAAGACCCATACTATATAGACCCATACTATATAGACCCATACTATATAGACCCATACTATATAGACCCATACTATTAAGACCCATACTATATAGACCCATACAATGTAGACCTATACTATTAAGACCCATACTACGTAGACCCATACTACGTAGACCTATACTATATAGACCTATACTATATAGACCTATGCTATATAGACCTATACTATATAGACCTATACTATATAGACCCATGCTATATAGACCCATACTATATAGACCTATGCTATATAGACCTATGCTATATAGACCTATGCTATATAGACCTATACTATATAGACCCATACTATATAGACCCATGCTATATAGACCTATGCTATATAGACCTATACTATATAGACCCATACTATATAGAGATGTATTATGTATGTATTTGCTTTCAAATGGTAAACACATTGAGATTATGTCAGAGTCAGAGAAAGGCATAAAAACATGTTGTCAAATCTTGCTTTCTTTGATCGTGTAGATACTCATTCTTTCCACTCGCACCGAGAGCAATGTTCCAGGAATCTTTTACTGTGTTTAAATTAGGTAGTAACAAATCAGTGTAACAAGTTTGGCTGTCAACATCAATGATGAATGAATAAATTGACATTCATGAAAATAGGATGCGCTTCAGTGTGTATCAAAACATGTGTTTATTGTTTCTGATGTATCACTTTAATTTGAGTACAGGCAAACCCTATGCAAATAGCAATAAACGGATTTAACGAATAACACTTAGGTGCTAAAATAACAAACTGATTATCGAATAACAAGCTAGTCACCTTGCTTTTCAAACACACACACACACACACACACACACACACACACACACACACACACACACACACACACACAGACTTAAAGGATCACCAGACTCTCCTCCTCCTCTTCCTCCTCCTCCTCTTCCTCCATTACAGTATCCTCCTTTGTTGGTTCATGCTGGCCATCCCCCTCTTGGTGCCACAGGTTCACGGCCTCCATGGGGTCAAACTGGTCGACAGCGGGTGATCATCAGCTAGTTCCATGTATCAGCTGACAGACGTGCCCTCCAGTCAGACTTGACCTTTTTCAATGCCGTTGAATCCCCTCTCACGCACTGCTGTAGACAACGGGAGAGTCTGGAGGAGGGGGGGTCAACAAGTCGCAGAAGGTTTCGGCACGCCTCTTCGTACTTATGATTGATCTAATTTCTGAAGAAAATCAAGTTTCAATTGTAGATGTACTTTGATACGTAAATGAATGATATTACCAGTCCTTTGGCTGAAATATCTTACCAGGTTGCTGTCTGCAGGAATGGGAGCCAGCCTTGTTGACAGTAGATGACAGAGTTTTGCCACAGTGGGGATTTTTGGTGTCTTAAGTCCAGTAGAATGCAACACTGTAGCAAATTTGCTCCACTGGAGTCTCAATGGCCTCTTCTCCAAAATCTGTTGACAAGTTACATAAAAATCTCAGTAAATATCTGATAACATATTTCACAACAAAATAACAGCCATTGGGCAATTATCAATTGATTTATCATGCATTGACAAGAACATGTCCAATATTATATAGTAGGAGGCTGTTATATAGCGCTGGTCTAATGGGGTTAGAATAACATCTTGTATATAACTAAAATCAAGAGCAAAAAGATGTCCTTCCGACACATTGGGAAGCTTTTAAACCCACTGGTGAGGGTAACCCATGAACTTGCCCTTTTCTGCCTAATTCTTTTCAAGCTGAGGACCTTGACTGAAAATCATGTCAGAATGGTATTGATCTTCCTGAACTAAGCAGCAAGGTTTGTTGTGTTTGGTACTTGTTTGTTTTAATTGTTCATGCGTAATATGTTATCATGAACACAGATAAAATAATTAGTAGTTAGCTTACCGGGTCTCGTAGCGTCTGAGCACAGTATTGGTGCACTCCAGGTCAGTGACCACCTCAGCCATGGTGGAATCTCTTCGAGGCATGCGTCCTCACAGGATGGTGAGTTGCACCAGTATATGAACCATGCATCCTCTTTGTTGACCTCTGTTGCACCTGGGGACTATGTCTGAAAAAAAGAAAACTTCATAAAAGTATCATCAGTGTTCACTGACTTCATTATAATCTGGTTTCTAATATTCTGATAGAAACACCTAATGAAGGTGCAGTGTGATGACCTGGTAACCTCGGAGGACGTTTTCCAAGACTCTCTTGTGGTGGCCAACCCAACGTATTTCACCGATGTGTGTGGGGATGAGGGGCTGAATCCCCAAAGATCTGTAAGCAAATAATATCAATGAATCTTTCAAAACTTCAGTTTAACAGAGATAATATTAGAAATCGTAGTTAGAGCGCCAATACACTATATGTACCTGAAGGAGGATTTCAGGTTGGCACGGTTCAGTGGACTCCTGGGCTAAAAAGTGTACAGCCCACTGAGTACAGTGTCCAGGCTTTGATGGTCTGTTGCCTTTCACAGCTTTTTTAAAGGCCAGCTCCAGACGATGGGTCAGGCTGTACCAAACTCCACAGGCTTGGTGCGCCAGTCAGGTAGCACCTGAAAAAAAAAAACTTCACAACATGATTCTATTCCCATCAGACACTCGACTAACTAAATTGGCTGATCTGAAGTTGTCCCTTATCTCATCTGTCTTTCAACCTCAGCTACGTTGCCAACATTGTACCTTGCCTGCTTCCTGTTGGTGTGTTTTTCCAATCTTGATGCCCTTCATCATGTCCAAGCTGAAAAATGTATACCATTAGTTAGCTAAGCAAGTTATGAAATGCAAGACTTACTTTTACATGGAATAATATTATTTCAAGAATCAGCAATAATCTAGAGCTAATATAACTTATATGCACGTCCGTTCAAAGACCTGGAAGGGTTTTGCCGCATTTGCGAGGGTATGAGCATCCCTGAACAAAATGCTACTTTTTTTGTTGCCTGATAAGGTATCATCTTTGTCAGCATTGTTCAGTTACTGTCGTGGCTGGGGTGGCTTTGGCCTTCTGGATGAAAAGTTGTCTTTGGTGGTAAATTGACCTTCGGTGAAACTTAATTAACTTTCCAACTTGTAATTATTACCTAGCTCAAACGGACCTTGCTTGCAGGGTTTTGAGCTAGCAGCTCCTCGACCGGCAGAGCACACGTAGTTTCCCCATCTCTGGAGAGCCGCCAGTCTTCTTTTCTCCCACCCTCACCCTTTCCATTTTTCTTTTCATATTCTTAGTTTGTGTCACTACTTTTTTTTCTTGTGTGGTAGGGGGCGCTATGTTGGTAAAAAAAATGATACATATCGTTGCTACTTCACTTGCTAGCTACCGATAACAAGACAACTGTCAAGCACAACTTTCCCTTGGCAACCAAACAAAGCTTGTGTGTATCTTTTTACCCGCCGCCACTAAGGCAGAGGAGCGAGGCGTTTACTGCTTGTACTGTAGAATCATCTAACCTAACATCTAAAAACAAGTCCTCTAACCTAACATCTAAAAACAAGTCCTCTAACCCAACATCTAAAAACAAGTCCTCTAACCTAACATCTAAAAACAAGTCCTCTAACCAACATCTAAAAACAAGTCCTCTAACCTAACATTTAAAAACAAGTCCTCTAACCTAACATCTAAAAACACAGGAGGAATAGTGCATCAAAACACACTTTCAAATTAATGATGTGTCTCTCTGAGTTGTACCATTATGTAGCTCAGGGGAGAGAATTGACATGACAGACAAAGAGAAAGACGGAGAAATAACTCTCTGGAATTAATTGCTGACCCTAAAAAGAGTTTCATTCTGGGATGCTGTCAGTATTTGCACCTTGCACAGCGGTGTGATGTGTTCTTCTGCCGAGTCCACACTGACAGGTCCAGGTACTATTAGAGAGATAGAGCGTTGTACCACAGTAACTGCCTGAGTCAAATCATTTTCTTTATTTAACTAGGCAAGTCGATTAAGAACAAATTCTTGTTTTACAATGACAGCCTACCGGGGAACAGTGGGTTAACTGCCTTGTTCAGGGGCAGAACGACAGATCTTTTCCTTGTCAGTTCGATGCAGCAACCTTTCGGTTACTGGCCCAACGCTCTAACCACTAGGCTACCTGCCGCACCATTATTATAAATACAAAAGGGGAAAACACTTTCCATGTGACAGCACCAGATGTCTAACCTGAAAGTTCATGAGATTTGCTGACCCCTGAAAAGTAGGAGTTTCATTTTGTGAGGTTGATGGGAAGCTGTCACTATTTGTGTGTTCCAGCGTCTGCTAATCCCCCCCTGCTGAGGTACTGACCGGGTCCATGTTCTATCAGAGAGATGGAGAGATGGAACCGTAACTGTCAGTCTCGTTATTATCAACACGAAAGGGGAGAAAAGTCTTATATCTCTGTGGGACTTCTCAATAGGTCTATTCTGAAAGTGCTTCTGAGAGACATGACATTACAGACTTCAGGGCCATCCACTCCAAGGACGATAACTGTAATGATACCTATAAAGATATACAGTACCAGTCAAAGTTTGGACACACCTACTAATTCCAGGGTTTTGCTTTATTTTTACTATTTTCTACATTGTAGAATAATAGTGAAGACATCAAAACTATGAAATATCACGTATGGAATCATGTAGTAAGCAAAAAAGTCATAAACAAATCAAAATATATTTTAGATTTTAAATTCTTCAAAGTAGCCACCCTCTGCCTTGATGACAGCTTTGCACACTCTTGGCATTCTCTCAACCAGCTTCACCTGGATGGCTTTTCCAACAGTCTTGAAGGAGTTCCCACATATGCTGAGCACTTGTTGGCTGCTTTTCCTTCACTCTGGCGTCCAACTCATCCCAAACCATATAAATTGGGTTGAGGTCAGGTGATTGTGGAGGCCAGGTCATCTGATGCAGCACTCTCCATTACTCTCCTTCTTGGTCAAATAACCCTACTCTGCTTCTCACAAAGACAGCGGTTGGAACCACAAATCTCAAATTTGGACTCATCAGAGCAAAGGACAGATTTCCACCAGTCTAATGTCCTTTAGTAGTTTTTTCTTTGCAGCAATTCGACCATTAATTCCTGATTCACGCGGTCTCCTCTGAACAGTTGATGTTGAAATGTGTTACTTGATCTCTGTGAAGCATTTATTTGGGCTGCAATTTCTGAGGCTAGTAACTCTAATGAACTTATCCTCTGCAGCAGAGGTAAATCTGGGTCTTCCTTTCCTGTTGTGGTCCTCATGAGGGCCAGTTTCATCATAGCTCTGGATGGTTTTTGCGACTACATTTGACATTTTCTGGAGTGACTGACCTTCATGTTTCAAAGTAATGATGGACTGTCGTTCCTCTTTGCTTATTTGAGCTGTTCCTGCCATAATATGGACTTGGTCTTTTACCAAATAGGGCTATCTTCTGTATCAAATCAAATCTAATCAAATCAAATTTTATTTGTCACATGCGCCGAATACAACATCCAACAATGCAGTTTAAGAAATAGAGTTAATAAAAAATATTTACTAAATAAACAAAAGTTTAAAAAAATCTAAGAAATCAAAAAGTAACACAAGAAATGTACATAGCAATAACTAGGCTATATACAGGGGGTACTGATATGAGCTGTTTCCATACCAGGCAGTGATGCAACCGGTCAGGATGCTTTCGATGGTGCAGCTGTAGAACTTTTTGAGGATCCATGCCAAATCTTTTCAGTCTCCTGAGGGGAAAAATGTGTTGTCGTGCTCTCTTCACAACTGTCTTGGTGTGTTTGGACCATGATAGTTTGTTGGTGAACACCAAGGAACTTGAAACTCTTGACCTGCTCCACTTCAGTCCTGTCGATGTTAATGGGGGCCTGTTCGGCCCTCTTTTTCCTGTAGTCCACGATCAGCTCCTTTGTCTTGCTCACATTGAGAGACAGGTTGTTGTCCTGGCACCATCGTTGTCGGGGTTCAGGCCTACCACTGTTGTGTCGTCAGCACTTACCCTGGCGTGACAAAAATCAAGGAAAAGATCAGAATCTCTGGATTAACTATCTAATGTTAGCTAAATGTAGTAATTAATAAATTGTATACATTTCTTTAACTTCTTAGGGCTAGGGGGCAGTATTTTGAAGTTCGGATGAAAAACATGCCCAAAGTAAACTGCCTGTTACTCAGGCCCAGAAGCTAGGATATGCATTAGTAGCTTTGGATAGAAAACACTCTGAAGTTTCTAAAACTGTTAAAATAATGTCTGTGAGTATAACAGAACTGATATGGCAGGCAAAAACACGAGCAAAATCCATCCGGGATGTCTGAATCAGTCATGTCACACTGTTTTCAATAGGCCAGCTATTCAAAGCCTCATAGTTTAACCCCCAGATTGCAGTTCCTATGGCTTCCACTAGATGTCAACAGTCTTTAGAAAAAAGTTTGAAGTTTCAATCTTGAAAATCAAGAGAGTAAGAACACTTGTTCCTGAGTTCACGTCAAGTGTCCTGTTTTGGATTTTGCGCGTAACAGGGAATACGCGCTCAGTTCTTTTTCTCTTCTATTCAGCAGGTTATATTCTGTCTGAAATATTATAGCTTATATTCATTTTAGGGTATCTGAGTATTGATTACAAATGCTGTTTGACTTTTTTTGAAGAACTTTACAGGTACTTTTGGGATATCGTTTGTGTGCATGGATGAAAGCCTTTGGGCAGGTGGATTACTGAACAAAATGCGCCAACCAAATGGAGCTATATGGATATAAAGAGGAACTTTATTGAACAAAAGGACCTTTTATTGTGTAACCTGGACGCTTGGGTATGCCATCAGAGGAAGATCATCAAAGGTAAGCAATTTATTTTATGCTATTTTTGAGTTTTGTGACACCTCTGCTGGTTATGTTATTATGCTAATTGAGTTTATGAGTGGGGCGCTGTCCTCAGACAATCAAATGTTATGCTTTCGCCGTAAAGCCTGTTTGAAATCTGACAATGCTGTTAGATTAACAAGAGTCTAAGCTTTTGAAGGGTGTGCAGCATTTGTATTTTCATGAATGTTTGAAATTAGTATTTTTGTAATTTGAATTTGGCGCTCTGCATTTCACTGGATGTTGTCAAAATCGATCCCGTTCATGGGATTGGATCCGTAACAGGTTAACCTCTCTGCGCACAGTGGGACGGTCACGTCCCACCTCTACAACATCCGGTGAAATTGCAGAACGCCAACTTCAAATTACAGAAATACTCATTTCAAACATTCATGAAAATACAAGTGTTGCACACTCTTCAAAGCTTAAACTCTTGGCAATATCACAGCGTTGTAAGATTTCAAAAAGGCTTTACGGCAAAAGCATAACATTTTATGAGGACAGCGCCCCGTGTACTTCCACCATTAGCATAATAATAAAACCAGCGCGGGTGTCACAAAACACATAAAAAGAGCTCAAATAAGTCGCTTACCTTTGAAGATCTTCTGCTGATGGGAATCCGAAGTTTCCAAGCAAGACATTCAATGTTCCTTTTGTTCGAAAAAGTCCCTCTTTATATCCATAAATCTGTTTTGGTTCAGAAAATCCACCATCCACTCACCCAATATAGAAGACACAGAGATCTATAAACTTTGTCCAAACAAATCAAACCACGTTTCTAATCGATCCTTAGGTACACTATTTTGTTTATTAAATTGACTTGTTAGAAAAGGTGCCAGCTAGAGATGACGTGCAGGAGCTTGCAGGGATTTGTAGTCTTTCATGATGTCTACTTTGATGTTAATTAGTATTTTCGAATCTGAGAGTAAAAAGAGCTGAAAGTATTGATAAAAGTCACCTTGTTCGAGAGAGATTTACATGGTTATCCAAACGTCACGCCAGGGTAAGCCCCATGAGAAAAATTCATGGTGGAAAAACGATTGGAACCATTTCCCTGTTTGACCGCAAGGTTTTATGGGTATTATAACACCTCCTGTCACAAACGAGACTCCCGCGGTTCCTCCTGCTCACCACCAGAGGGAACCCTCTCCTGAGTATTAAACCCCTGAACTACATTTCCCACATACCTGGCTCTGATTACCGTTGCACCTGACTCCCATCAGTAGACTATTTAGGTGCTCTCAAACTCTCTCTCTTTGCGAAGTCTTGTTAACCATGGTGATCATTTCTGAGCGTTTTCTCCTGTGTCTGTCTGCCCGCCCATGGATTTACTCTGGACTGTTTTTCCCTCCTTGATTCTTTGCTGCCTGCCCTGGACTATATTCTTTACTGGACTGATTTTTGTAAGCTTGCTGCCTGCCCTGACCTTATGCCTGTACCTGGATTACGATTTGCCTTATCCCTACTGTTGTGTCTGCTGGCGATTGACCCTGTTTGTACGACCAAGATTGTAATAAAACTGCAAATGGATCCTCACTCTCCTGGAGCGTCATTACAGAAGACTTCGCCAACACACGATCCAGCAGCTCTGGTTCAGATGTCCACGGAGATCTCCACTCAAGCTAACCAACTCGCCATTCATCAACAGCAGCTCACCCATTTAACTACAGTAACAGAGGAACTCGTCAGGACGCTACAGAGGTTGCAGATGTCGCTAACGAACCCAGCCCCTCCTCAACCGAACGCGAGTGTGGGCGCTTCTCCACCACCGTCACTCACAGTTAACCCACGTCTGGCTCTCCCTGATAAGTTCGACGGCAACCCAACTAAAAGTAAGGGATTTCTACTGCAATGTTCATTATTCATTGATCAACAACCAGCTATGTATGTCACCGA
>QNTS01005064.1:58850-75134 GCA_003317085.1 Hucho hucho
ATGTTTATGTCTGTCTGCAGTAGCTGAGGAAAGACCAGGATGTGATGCTGATGTCTGTCTGCAGTAGCTGAGGAAAGACCAGGATGTAATGTTGATGTCTGTCTGCAGTAGCTGAGGAAAGACCAGGATGTGATGTTGATGTCTGTCTGCAGTAGCTGAGGAAAGACCAGGATGTGATGCTGATGTCTGTCTGCAGTAGCTGAGGAAAGACCAAGATGTGATGTTGATGTCTGTCTGCAGTAGCTGAGGAAAGACCAGGATGTGATGTTGATGTCTGTCTGCAGTAGCTGAGGAAAGACCAGGATGTGATGTTGATGTCTATTAATGTTGTTGTCTCTAAAAAGTGATATGACTAAATTCATCAGATCAACAAGCATTCAGCATTTTTGAAACAATGAAAGCTGCTTTTATGTTGGGTGGATGAGGCCAATATTACGTTGTTTATGTTCTGCTGCCAAGTTATATGTTATGAAAGAAACACAAAGATAACTGCTATGTGTGCATGTGAAGGTGTGTGTGTGTGTGTGTATGTGAAGGTGTGTGTGCCTGTGAATGCGTGTGTGCCTGTGAAGGTGTGTGTGTGCATGTGAATTTGTGTGTGCATGTCAAGGTGTGTGTGCCTGTGAATGCGTGTGTGCCCGTGAAGGTGTGTGTGCCCGTGAAGGTGCGTGTGCACGTGAAGGTGCGTGTGCACATGAATGTGCGTGTGCTCGTGAAGGTGCGTGTGCACGTGAAGGAGCGTGTGCACGTGAATGTGTGTGTGCACGTGAAGGTGCGTGTGCACGTGAATGTGTTTAGTGAGAGCAGAGGGAGGGGTGTGTCAGGTCCAAAGCCAAATGTTGTAGTGTAAGAAAGCTATAATGCCAGATGGCTTGTCCAACTGTCTACTTCGACCATCCACACTGTGCTAGCGTCTCTTCAGCTCTACTCAGAACATACCAAGGCATTTTTCACTTCATATCTTCATCACATATTTCCCATTTTCACTTTCATATTTCAAACAGTGCACCTCATCTGATGGTTCATTATTATTGGGATATATTCTTGCCTGGTCATGCACATGCTGTATGTCTCTATAATTCACTCTTATTCATTATCTCTCTATTCAATATTCAATGAATTGCTTTATTGGCATGATTGGGTAGTTGACACTGATGCCGAAGCAACGTACATGAAGAAACACACATGAACAGCCATAACTAATGTCTTCTACAGTATCTCTGTTTTTGAGGTAGTACTGGAAACCACAGTGGTTTGGTACAGTGTGTGTCTGTGTCTCTCTCTGTTTATGTGTGTGTGTGTATATGTATAAGCGTGTGTGTGTGTGTGTGTGTAGAGATGCAGAGGAGTGTGTGCATGTGATGATAATGCCATGAGCTTGTTAGTTAGTCACATTGGCAAAATGGGGTCTTGTTCACATAGTTACAGTATCTAGGGCTGTCTCTCTCTACCTGTCACCATCTCCCACTCTACACACACACACACACACACACACACACACACACACACACACACACACACACACACACACACACACACACACAAACACAAACACAAACACAAACATAGACAAACAGTACACACACACACATGCAGTACACACACACACACACACACACACATATACACACGCTCCGGTGTCTTGAATAGTCTTATGAAGAGGAGTAGCATTACAGTTTTTGGGTCAAAACTGATGTCACATTGTCAAAACTCTTCACACAGCCAGTAAAACAGAAGTGTACGTGGACCAAACTGGGAATCATTTTTCATTGCTTTCACACAAAATGCATTCAATGACCACATTCTCCGAAATCCATGAACTCTTTTCTCATTCATACTCCACCACCTGCGAAACTATACATTTGCAGCACGTTTCCAAAACTGCTAAAAACACATTCAAAACAGAACGATGGCAAATGTCGTGCATTTCTGCAGTAACCAGATAGAAAATCTCAGCAGAATATTTAATTATTCCAAACACAGCTGATTGCAATGTCAGCTGAAAGCCTACCCAAGTGTCCTGTTTTTAGTCTCGTTACCAAACAGACAAAAGACGACGGCTTCGGAATGATTTAGTTTGGAAACATGGATCAAGGAAGACAGGTTGTTGAGGAAAGAAGAGTGGCAGGGTTGGATTAGACATTCCAGAAGATACTTTCCAAGATGCATTGGCAGAGAAGACATAAGATTTGATGTTGATGAGAACTTGTGGCCAAATGCAGGAGAGAGGGAGAACTAAAACCCTCACAGTACTATACATGTTGTTGATGTTTTTTTTTGTAATTATTATTGCAGCCCTGGAATTTCAGGAATTGGTTTTTGGTCTGAACTTTTTATTTTTCACCAGTAAATTACTATTTTCAAAGATATAGAAAAAATAAAGGCTATTGAAGCCAATTGCTGCATTTCTGATTCATTCTTGTTACATATACTTTAGCACAGTCAATAAAGTGAAAAGGTGTTATTCTTATTCTGTAATGAAATACTGATTTATGTGAAAAATCATTCAAACTTCAAAGAGAAAAGTTAATTTATGCAATGCTCCCTGTTGCTAGTGTTATTTAGGTCAGTGTGTTATGAGTGACAATGTATGCTTTCTGAGTGAGAATTGTTGCCAGTGTTATGGTCGAAAAAGCTTATTTTGAGACCAGTGTTTTGGTGGTTTGAGTGAGTTTTGGAGGTGCGATTAACTGTTTGGCCAAGATGCGTTTTGGTAATGCAGAGACTGTGTGAAGAGTTTTGAAAAAGGGGCTTCAGTATTGACCGATGCTTTTTAGCAATTGAAAAAAACTGTAACACATGATCTGTTTCTCCTGAAGCTGTGTATATTTACCTCAAATTTCAAATTTAGGACAAACTTATTCCTTGCCACCCATTCTGAAACTAACTGAAGCTCTTTGTTAAGTGTTGGACTGATTTCACTCGCAGTAGCAGCTGACGTGTATAGTGTTGAGTCATCCACATACATAGACACTCTGGCTTTACTCAAAGCCAGTGGCATGTCATTAGTAAGGTTTGAAAAAAGTAAGGTGCCTAGACAGCTGCCCTGGGGAATTCCTGATTCCACCTGGATTATGTTGGAGAGGCTTCTATTAAAGAACACCCTCTGTGTTCTGTTAGACAGGTAACTCTTTATCCACAATATAGCAGGGGATGTAAAGCCATAACACATATGTTTTTCCAGCAGCAAACAATGATCGATAATGTCAAAAGCTGACTAAACTGCCAAACTGTCATGCTCAAAACATGTTGATGCAACAGTAACTAAAATGGGGAGAAGTCTGTCTGTAATAAAGTGCTGCTCTGCCTTCTTAAAAACACTATCAACAAGGCAGATTCTACAGGCCCTAGTTTTGTCAGACCTGGTCTACTGTTCAGTTGTGTGGTCAGGTGCCACAAAGAGGGACTTAGGAAAATTACAATTGGCTCAGAACAGGACAGCACAACTGGCCCTTAAATATACATGGAGAGCTAACATTAATAATATGCATGTCAATCTCTCCTGGCTCAAAGTAGAGGAGAGATTGACTTCATCACTACTTGATTTTGTAAGAAGTATTGACATGCTGAATGCACCGGGCTGTCTGTTTAAACTACTAGCACACAGCTCAGACACCCATGCATACCCCACAAGACATGCCATCAGAGGTCTCTTCACAGTCCCCAAGTCCAGAACAGACTATGGGAGGCGCACAGTACCGCATAGAGCCATGACTACATGGAACTCTATTCCACATCAAGTAACTGATATAAGCAGTAGAATCAGATTTAAAAAACAGATAAAAATGCACCTTATGGAACAGCGGGGACAGTGAAAAAATACACACACAGGTACAGACACATATTAATATACACATACACATGATAACACAAGAGTTCTACACACACGTACACATGGATTTTGTGTTGTAGATATGTGGTAGTTAAGTAGTGGCCTGAGGGAACAAAGTTAATGTGTTGTGAAAATTGTTATGAAAAGGAAATGTCATGTAATTTTTGTAATTATATATAACTGCCTTAATGTTACTGGACCCCTGGAAAAGTAGCTGCTACCTTGGCAGGAACTAATGGGGATCCTTAAGAAATATACATAGAAATGTGTGTGTGTGTGTGTGTGTGTGTGTCTGTTCTAGTTTGAATTTTGATTTGCTGGCTGGCCCGTTCCCCAATCTGGTGTGTCTGTCGTCTGTCTTGACCTCTTTCTAACCTTTATAACATGGAGCAGTGATTCTATGAGGAAAGGCTCCATGGGGTCTTTCGCTAAGACAAGGACACAGGACAGAATGTTTTTTTTACTCAACCAGCTGTTGCAGTTGGATTGCATGGCCCCATATTCATAAAACATGTCAGACTGCTGATCTAGGATCAGGATTCCCCCTGTTCGTATAATCATATGTATATATTCATATGTATATATTATGATCTAAAATGTCAATACTGACTCCAGATCAGCTACTGTATCTTTTGATCTGGAAGTTCTTATCTAATTCCTGCCTGTTTGTGGTTTTCTTCGAATGGCAACGTTTTATTAGTACAATGAGTCAGTTACAGATGGTGATTTTACCCCCGTCAAGGCCATGTTCCAGTTTACGTGTGTGTGTGTGTGTGTGTGTGTGTGTGTGTGTGTGCCTGTCAGACCGGGCGCAAGGATAAAGTGACTAAGGGGGCAATTGAAATTAGTAAGGGGGAACAAATGTTCTTTTTTGGGGGGGGGGGGTTCTAGCATTAGAATTTCATTGAATTCTGCTTATATCGTGCTATACCACAATAAACATATGCCGAGATCATTGAGTGCTTTTGAAGTGACAGGTTTGGCCGAAATCTGTAGCCTATCTCTGCTGTGCTGTACCATGGACAGCGCCCTACACACTAAAGAGAGGACGTTTTGGTAATGAATATAGGCTACAAGATAAATAGGGCAATTCACCTATTACAAAGAGCCAATGTGAAAGCAGCCGTACACACGGCTGTCTTACCAAAATAATGCAAACTAAATGCTGAAAGTAGTAGCCTACTTACTCATGCATGCAAACAAAAAATACTGAATTGCAGTCTAGCTTAGAATACTGACAAATGGATGTGAATTGTACAAAACAGCTGTACAAGTAGCAGGCCTAGTAAACAAAGTATCAGATCAATAAAGGCATGACACAATCTATATTTAGGCTAGTTACATTAACAGTAAACTAAATATCAGATCGATAAAGGCACGACACAATCTATATTCATGCTAGTTACATTAACAGTAAACTAAATATCAGATCGATAAACAAACACAGTAAACAAAAGGAGAATTGTTTCACCTTTTTCACATCTAGAAAGTCATGGCTCTCTGAGGACAAACAGGGCCTCCACTAGTTGGCTGTTGTGATCGCTGAATCATACTGTCATTTCACTAATGAACAGTCTTTTAGACTCAGTCTCTTCTCCTCTGTCCTGCTGGCCTACTGTACTGTCCAACACCAATTGCTGGAAATGTGTACCTACATAACATTGTCTTTTGCTTGGAGCTGATGGTTTAAACAATGAACGTATAGCACTTCTCTGTTTACTTTGTCTGGCAATGTTTCGCTGCTGGGCTTGGCGGCCGCCTCAGTGGTTTGATGCTGCTGCTACTACTGCTCATCGGTTTCCTTTGGCTTTGTTTGTGTACTTTGGCAAAGCCAATTTCTGATTTCCATCGTGGCAGTGGCAGATTAGCTGGTTCCAGCTAGCTAAATAGGCTGAGGCTAATAACACTAACCCTTTTTACAGCTAGCTAAGAAGCTAACTAAACTCTGTAGTGATGGGGTGTGAGGCAGAGTTGAGTGAGGCAGCTTCAACTGTAAACTTGACCTCGCCCTTATAAAATATTACAGATGGAGGTCGTATCATGTTATTCACTTAGCCTACCATAGATGATAAGCGTTTTCTCCTGCTTTCTAACCCAAAGGAGTCATACCTAACCGCCCAGTGGCTTTCCATAGAATACCTAAGATCACACAGGACACCAGATAAGACAGGAGAATTACAGCAGATATAACAGACTGACTTTAGCCCCCAGGCACATAGACTATTGCAGAATAGATACTATAGACTGAAACAGGGTTGGGGTTGGGCGACACCGTGGCCCAGTGCAACTCAATATTAGGAAGGTGTTCCTAATGTTTTTTTCACTCAGTCTACATTGTCAAGAGTTCCAAGATCTCACACAGCTTTACATCCCTGAAGCCAGAGAGAGTCCATTGGCATGTCATTGAAATGTAATGATGCTCTTTTATTTTTTAGATAGATGGATGGAGATGGAAAGCTATGGCTGATATACAGTACCAGTCAAAAGTTTGGACACACCTACTGCCAAGAGAGCGCATAGCTGACATCAATGCAAAGAGTGGCTACTTTGAAGATTCTCAAACATAAATTACGTTTTTGATTTGTTTATCACTTTTTTGTTTACTACCTGATTCAATATGTGTTATTTCATAGTGTTGATGTCTTCACTATTATTCTACAATGTATAAAATAGTACAAATAAAGAAAAACCCTGTAATGAGTAGGTGTGTCCAACAGTTGAATGGTACTATAAATATCAAATACGACTCTTGATATGTTGAGGTAATATCAGAGGACTGATTCCATGGAGACCTGAAGAAAACAGTGTTTGTAGCGCTGAATTTGCAATGAAAAAAATAGGCTGAGCAACCGTCTAGTCCTATTAGAAAATAAGATGAAATAATTGAGAGAATAGAAGTTTCTGTATCTGTTTTAACAAACACGATTTATTCACCAACATCTGTTATTAGTGAGTTTGTTACACTTTTCATTTCTTGTGTTACATTAAAATAGACATGTTTTCTTGTTCTGTGTTTCTTTACTGAAATACATAATTTGTATAATGTGCAGCCAGCCAGCAAGTCCTCTTGCCAAAAACCCAAGCTAAACTAAAGGATAGTCCTCAATTAGCACAGTAGAAATAACACATTAAAGCCACTTTGAAACGCATTCCCTCAAAAATTGGCATTTGCCAAGAGTATGTCCTCTATAGCGGTTGTGCCAGTGCCAGGGAAGTGGGAGGGGAGGGAGGGAGGGAGAGAGGGAGAGAGAGAGAGAGAGAGAGAGAGAGAGGGAGAGAGAGAGAGAGAGAGTAGATAGTTAGTTTAAGGCTTTACTCCTTGTTAGTCAATTACCTTAAGATAAAAAGTCCCGTGATTTGTTCTATTAATGAAAGCTAAATTGGTGCAGCATTTAATGCTTTAACTCCCGGACACAGATTAAGCCTAGTCCTGAGTCCTCAACTAATCTTTGTCAGGGAAACTGGCCTTAAGAGTATGGCGATAAGACACGTAACGGAGAGTTAGGAGCACACCAGGCCTGAATTTGGCAGGACACCAGGCCTGAATCCCAGGGACTTGATCCTACTCCAAACTCTCTTACTCATCATTATGCCAGAGCATTCTGGCCTTTCAACAGACTACTTTCATTGTTTGTTATGTTCTTTCTTCAGTAGTGCTGGATCCTTTAAGTACTTATTCTCATGCCATGACACCGTTAAAGAAGCTGTGCTTGTTAGCTAAATGCATTTCTTCTGCTGGGGCATCCTCAGGGTCTGGTAATATGAATCTTTAATCGCTCTAAAAACTATCTGGGGGAAAACAATTGACTGTAGATATGTTGCCGTGTTATTAAGGGGGCTAGGGGGAAGGGTTAGGGGATCTCACCCAAAGTGCTAAAGAACAGTCTTTTAGACTCAGTCTCTTCTCCTCTGTCCTTGGGGCTAGTGGCTATGGGCTAGGGTGCAGGGCCTACGGGTAGGTGCTACGGGGTAGTGACTATGTGCTAGGTAGTGGCTATGGGCTAGGGAGTAGGAGGTGTGGGTAGGGGCTAGGGGGTAGGGGCTGTGGGAGTTGATAGTCAACAGCACTGGGGCTGTGATGGGAAATAAATGACCTGACGAAGTGGAAACGTTGTTGATTTGGGTACAGGAAGAAAGCTCTGGGGAGCAGCACTATACCTTTGGTCTGCACTGCCCTACTAAGCATTTTACTTACCTTGGTTTCACAGCAACTTTAACTCTGGGGAGCAGCACTTTACACTATACGATGTGCAGGGGCCTCTTATTCCTTTATCTTAGTGTTCATTTTTAACCCAGCACCAGTATTCTGACGTTTAGGATGTGCTGTGCATATCGTCCTCTTTTCCTTCTGGGATGGAATGTTTCCCAGAGACTGACGTTTAGGATGTGCTGTGCGTATCGTCCTCTTTTCCTTTTGGGACGGAATGTTTCCCAGAGACTGACGTTTAGGATGTGCTGTGCGTATCGTCCTCTTTTCCTTTTGGGACGGAATGTTTCCCAGAGACTGACGTTTAGGATGTGCTGTGCATATCGTCCTCTTTTCCTTCTGGGATGGAATGTTTCCCAGAGACTGACGTTTAGGATGTGCTGTGCGTATCGTCCTCTTTTCCTTTTGGGATGGAATGCTTCCCAGAGACTTTGTCCCACATGGCGCTGTATTCCCTATGTAGTGCACTACTTTTGGCAAGGACACATAGGGGGAAAGGGTGCCATTTGGGACGCAGTAAGATATGTTTTTGCCCTCATCTTATCAGTATTTCTTTGACAAGCCAGGCTACAGACATACTCTGTGTTATTTTTTCAATTTTATTTATTTATTTTTTACTTTAAAAAAGTATATATCTTTTTAACCTTTATTTAACTAGGCAAGTCATATTCTTATTTACAATGACGGCCTAGGAACAGTGGGTTATCTACCTTGTTCAGGGGCAGAACAACAGATTTTTACCTTGTCAGCTCAGGGATTCGATCTAACAACCTTTCAGTTACTAGGCTACCTGCCGCCCGTTATCTACACTCCTCAGTGCAGTATTCTACAGACACACTGTGTTATCTACACTCCTCAGTGCAGTATTCTACAGACACACTGTGTTATCTACACTCCTCAGTGCAGTATTCTACAGACACAATGTGTTATCTACACTCCTCAGTGCAGTATTCTACAGACACACTGTGTTATCTACACTCCTCAGTGCTGTATTCTACAGACACACTGTGTTATCTACACTCCTCAGTGCTGTATTCTACAGACACTGACACAATAGATGTGAGGAGTCACGTCATAAGATGTCTGTGTGACACAATAGATGTGAGGAGTGTGCAGTATTCTACAGACACACTGTGTTATCTACACTCCTCAGTGCAGTATTCTACAGACACACTGTGTTATCTACACTCCTCAGTGCAGTATTCTACAGACACACTGTGTTATCTACACTCCTCAGTGCAGTATTCTACAGAAACACTGTTATCTACACTCCTCAGTGCTGTATTATTTCAGCAGTCTCGTGGCATGCCACATAATTCTTAAAGAAGGACGTTTTGTTAGTTTGTCTCAAATGGCACCCTTTTCTCTATATAGTGCACAACTTTTGGCCTGATGGACACTCACAATATTGTGAATAGGGTGCCATTTGTGATGCAGGCTGTACATTGGGCCATCCTCAGGGCCTGGTTATATGATATCATTTATCTCTCTCTCGCTCTCTCTCTCAGCCACTCTCAATCTCTCTCAGCCTCTCCTCTCTCTCTCTCTCTCTCTCTCTCTCTCTCTCAGCCTCTCTCACTCTCTCTCAGCCTCTCTCACTCTCTCTCTCTCTTTTTCTCTCTCTATTCACGTGAATGCTGGGAGTGTTTAGTAGTTGAGAGACCTTGTGAAGGCTCTGTCCTTACTTATTTTCTTGATTCTTTCCTTGGTCTTTTATTTCAATTTATATTTTCTATGGTGGAGGGTTAACACACTGTTAGTTAGTTTAGCGGTACCCACTGTTTTTGTTCAAAGTTAGGGAGGAAGAGGTTTCCTGAGGTTTGGAAGGTGTGGTATGCGCGATGGCTTTGCAGCCTTGCGCGGAGGAGATGCTGTCGTTATGGCATGGATTCAGGTGTGTTAAAGTGGAGGAGGTTCTGCTCGCGTTCGGCAAACAGGTAGGAGCTGAATTTATACATTCTGCCTCCAGTATTAACGAAGCTGTGGTTGTGTTCATGAAAAGAGTGAATTTGGTGGGCAGGCTGATGGCTAGTGGAATATTTGTAAGGGATGTGTTGGTGCCGAATTCTCCTCTTTCGACTCCTCCGACTAGGGTGGTAGTTGCGAATCTTCCTCCATTTATTATGGATGATCAAATCCGGAAAAAGTTGAGTCAGTTTGGTAAATTTGCTAGCGGTTTTCGTGTACTGTGGGCAGGTTTTCAGGCAGATGCCATTAAGCACGTTGTTTAATTCCGGTTTCATGTTTCTGAATTACAATGAGCAACACTTAAATGTGCATTTTAAAGTGAGGCATGGGGAGAAGCTCTATGTGGGGTTTGCCAGCACAGATAGTCTACGGTGCTTTGAGTGAAGGGATTTGGGGCATAAGAACTTTACGTGCCCACATAAAGGCTGTAGACAAGGTGAGGGTACAAGCGCCAGTGGGGGAAATCGAAGTCAACGTGCAGGAGGACATGAGACGCAGGCAGCAGAGGCTGGGTCTAGTCATGCTATAGATGGTGGTGTAGATGAGACTGGGCCTAGTCATGCTATAGATGGGGGTGTAGATGAGACTGGGCCTAGTCATGCTATGGATGGTGGTGTAGATGAGGTTGGATCTAGTCAGGTTATGGATGGTGGTGTAGATGAGGCTGGGTCTAGTCAGGTTATGGATGGTGGTGTAGATGAGGCTGGGTCTAGTCAGGTTATGCTAGTGGATGAGGAGAGTATAGTTGGGAAGTGTAAGAGACTAGGGGGGAGGAGGAGGGTGTGAAGTGGAAAAGGAAAAAGGGGGAGAAGAAAGAAGTTGGGAGGGGAGAGGCTGGGGTGGTCAAAGGCACCAAGGAACCTTTGCCTGGTGCTGGGTGGGAGGCCCTGACTAGAGAGAAAGGGCAGATGGTCAGGATCGGAGATGGAGAAAGGTGAGTCTGAGGAAGCGCATGACAGACTCCTCCTCAATGGGTCCAGAGCTGACAGCCAGTCACGCAGAGGGGTCAAAGTACATGGTGAGCGAACTGTCAAGGTTCCTGAATGAGACTAAAGGGAAAAAATATTTTTTTGCCAACCCGAGAAAGTTTGTAGGATCAGTACAACATGCTATGAGAAATGAGGGCATGGTGTCCTCTCACCCAGGAAACAGTTTAGGTTCAGAAAGTGGGTGACAACAGTGCATAAAGGTCTACCTTTGTTCTGGCACTGGGGCTTTTTTGAGCTTTGCTATTGGTCTCTATCTGTGCTGGCTTTTCTCCCACTTCTTATGGAGTCTCTTCAGGTAGGTTCACATAATATAAATGGTGCCAGAGATGAGGTAAAGAGGAGTCTGTTGGCTGAATATGTAAAACAAAAAAAAGTACGTGTTGATTCTGCAGGAGACGCATAGTGATGAGGTGAATGAAGTCGATTGGGGGCTCTGGTGGAAAGGGGCAAGTGTGCTGAGCCATGGACAAATGTTAGTGCAGGGGTGACAGACATTTTTTGCACCGGGTCTGGCCGTAAAAATGTGCTCCTGGCCACAAATAGCTAGTTGGCACGTGTCGACCTGGGAGTCAGACAGGGTGTCCTTTCTGTGTCATGAGGGAAACTGTGCATCATGTGTTTTCTGTATGTGCCAGGTTAATGCCATTAATGTCTCTGTTGTAATGTCTGTGTGACAGGTTGGGGGTGTTTTTTTACTGTTGGGATGTTTATAATGGCGGTACAGGTATTCGAAAAAGGAAAAGGACAAATGTGTGTTGTTGAATTTTCTGTTTGCTCAGGCAAAGTTGGCTATTTGGCTAACAAGGAGGAACAGGGTCAAAGGTGGGGGGATAACAGACCCTTTACTATTATTGGGATGGTCTCTGCGCGCCTTAGGGTGGAATTTGAGTTCTATAAAATGATAAAAACTGGAGATGTTTCAGGAGATATGGTGTGTCGGGGAGGCAGTCTGTACAGCTGGGGAAGATGAGTTGGTTATACGGCTGTAGAAGTGGTAAGGTTTTGGTTATTGTTCTTTCTTTCTCTCTCTCTCTCTCTCTCTCTCTCTCTCTCTCTCTCTCTCTCTCTCTCTCTCTCTCTCTCTCTCTCTCTTTTCTTTTCTCTATCTCTCTCTTTTTTTCTCTCTCTCATTCTCTCTCTCTCTCATTCTCCCTCTCTCTCTCTCTAACTACTGTGGAACTGTGGTGATGTGTTGCAAAACAAATTGATCTGCAATCTGTGTTCACAATTAGTCACGAACTACAACCTTGTGTTATGTGTCTAACCTGGGTGCGAGAATTATTTTGTTTTATTTATTTTACCATTATTTATACTGGTTTTTGTCATTGAGATAACATCTCTTTTCCAAGAGAGACCCCGAACCCTAACAGATGTATTTTTCAACTTTTCTTTTTCACTTGCCAATCTAAAACTGATGGGCTGCTGAAGCTTCCGCCGTGTTGCTCTGTTCACACGAAGACTGAGAGTATTATGGTCTGCGATCTGCTATCAGAATATATGAACTGCTTCAAAAAGAACCTGGGAACATCACATGATCTGTTCACACGAACGCAGTAAGGAAATGTGCCGTGCAATTGCAGATATACTCTGTAAACACCATGCCCACACTTCCCATACTACCCACACTACCCACATGTCACACACTACCCACACTACATACACTACATACACTAGCCACGTCACACACTACACACTACACACTACCCACACCACCCACACTTACCATACTACACACACTACCCAACACTACCCAACACTACACACACTACAAACACTACCCACATGTCACACACTACACACACTATACACTACCCACACCACCCACACTTACCATACTACACACACACTACACACACACTACACACACACTATGCAACACTACCCACACTACAAACACTACCCAAACTACCCACATGTCACACACTACACACACTATACACTACACACTGCCCACAC
This sequence comes from Hucho hucho, assembly GCA_003317085.1. Taxonomy (NCBI): domain Eukaryota; kingdom Metazoa; phylum Chordata; class Actinopteri; order Salmoniformes; family Salmonidae; genus Hucho; species Hucho hucho. The sequence continues at coordinate 71,803 of QNTS01005064.1, forward strand.
CACCCACACTTACCATACTACACACACTACACACACACACTACCCAACACTACCCAACACTACACACACTACAAACACTACCCACACTATACACTACCCACACTATACACTACCCACACTAGCCACACAACCCAGACTATACACTACCCACACTATACACTACACACTACACACACTACACACTATCCACACTACTAACACTACCCACACTGCAAACACTACCCACATGTCACACACTACACACACTATACACTACACACTACCCACACTACACACACTACCCCCACTACACACACAATTCACTACACACTACCCACACTATACACTACCCACACTACCCCCACTACACACACACTACAAACACTACCCACATGTCACACACTACACACATTATACACTACCCACACTATACACTACACACTACACACTATCCACACTACTAACACTACCCACACTACAAACACTACCCACATGTCACATACTACACACTACACACACACACTACCCAACACTACCCAACACTAACCACACTACCCACACTAACCACACTACACACACTACCCACATGTCACACACTACCCACACGTCACACACTACCCACACTACACACACAAAATACACTACCCACATGTCACACACTACACACACCATACACTACACACTACCCACACCACCCACACTTACCATACTGCACACACAACACACACACACTACCCAACACTACCCACACTACCCACACTACAAACACTACCCACACTACCCACATGTCACACACTACACACACTATACACTACACACTACCCACACCACCCACACTTGCCATACTACACACACTTTACACAACACACTACCCACACTACACACACCACCCCCACTACACACACTATACACTACACACTACCAACACTACACACTACCCACACTACCCCCACTACACACACACACTACAAACACTACCCACATGTCACACACTACCCACACTACACACACTACACACACCATACACTACCTACTACCCACACCACCCACACTTACCATACTACACACACTACACACACACACACTACCCAACACTACCCACACTACTAACACTACCCACACTACCCACATGTCACACACTACACACTATACACTACCCACACCACCCACACTTACCATACTACACACACTACACACACACTACCCAACACTACCCACACTACCCACATGTCACACACTACACACACTATACACTACACACTACCCACACCACCCACACGTATCATACTATACAACCTACACACACACTACCCAGCACTACCCAACACTAACCACACTACAAACACTACCCACACTATACACTACCCACACTAAACACTACACACTACCCACACTACACACTACCCACACTACCCCCACTGCACACACACTACAAACACTACCCACATGACACACACTACACACGCTATACACTACCCACACTATACACTACACACTACACACACTACACACTATCCACACTTCTAACACTACCCACACTACAAACACTACCCACACTACAAACACTACCCACATGTCACATACTACACACACTACACACACAGACTACCCAACACTACCCAACACTACCCAACACTAACCACACTACCCACACTAACCACACTAACCACACTACCCACACTAACCACACTACCCACACTACAAACACTACCCACATGTCACACACTAACCACACTACCCACACTACAAACACTACCCACATGTCACATACTACACACACTACCCAACACGAACCACACTACCCACACTACCCACACTACATACACTACCCACACTACACACAGTACCCACACTAGCCACACAACCCAGACTGAACACTACCCACACTATACACTACACACTGTCCACACTACTAACACTACCCAGACAACCCACACTATACACTACCCACACTACCCACACTATACACTACAGCAACTACCCACACTACACCAACTACCCACACTACACACACTACCAACACTATACACTACCCATACTACCCACACTACACACTTCTCACACTACGTACTACACATACTACCCACACTACACACTACCCATTCAACACACACTAACGCACTATTCACTACCCATACAACACACACTACCCACACTATTCACTACCCGTACAACACACACTACCCACACTACACAATACCAACACTACATACAACCCACACTACAAACACTACCCACACTATACACACCACAAGCTACATACACTACCCATACTACACACTATCCAAACTACCCACATCACCCACACTATACACTACAACTACACACACCATTCACTACGCACACTACCCACACTATACACTACCCACTATACCCACACACTACACACACTATACACTACACACATTCTGTACTCAACCAGTAGAAATCAGAAGTTCTGTCCCTCCATACTGCTGAGCAGCGATCCAACTCAAGCACCAGTACACAATACCTTATATTATTCTCATTAAGCAACAGTAAGGTGGTGGGTAGTAGATGTCTCCCGGGCCGTCATTGTGTAGAAGTCAAGTGTGGTCTAAAGGAAACATCTCCGTCTGAAATGTATTTTTTGTAGAGGAGACAGAAGAGGAGAGAAGAAGTGAAAACTATTGGTCCAAACCAGGCAGCTTTCAGAAAACTCTTCCCAGAAAACTATTCTTTCCAAAGTCGATTGATCCAAACAAATAAAAAGCGGAATAGGGATAGAATAAAATAGAAAGAGGTGGTAGAAGACGAGATGTGTTGAATGTGATTGGTATGCACTTTTGCTACACACATCCTAGCACAAAATCGTATTGAAAAACCATGCAGTGACAGCAAAAACTATTAAAATGTTTGCACAGTGTAAGACATTTTTTTGCATTTAATTAATATGGTTGAATAGGAGTGGGGAAATAATGAGGAGAGAGGAAACGCACATTATCATAAGGGACAAGGACAGAGACAGGACATGTCCACTATCATAGAGGACTAGGAGAGAGACAGGACATGTACACTATCATAGAGGACTAGGAGAGAGACAGGACATGTCCACTATCATCGGGGACTAGGAGAGAGACAGGACATGTCCACTATCATCGAGGACTAGGAGAGAGACAGGACATGTACACTATCATAGAGGACTAGGAGAGAGACAGGACATGTCCACTATCATCGGGGACTAGGAGAGAGACAGGACATGTCCACTATCATAGGGGACTAGGAGAGAGACAGGACATGTCCACTATCATAGGGGACTAGGAGAGAGACAGGACATGTCCACTATCATAGGGGACTAGGAGAGAGACAGGACATGTCCACTATCATAGGGGACT
>QNTS01005065.1:0-13111 GCA_003317085.1 Hucho hucho
ACTATATTATTACAGCAGAGCACTATATTATTACAGCAGAGCACTATATTATTACATTAGAGCACTATATTATTACAGCAGAGTACTATATTATTACAGCAGAGTACTATATTATTACTGCAGAGCAGTATATTATTACAGCAGAGCACTATATTATTACAGCAGAGTACTATATTATTACAGCAGAGCACTATATTATTACAGCAGAGCACTATATTATTACAGCAGAGCAGTATATTATTACAGCAGAGCACTATATTATTACAGCAGAGTACTATATTATTACAGCAGAGTACTATATTATTACTGCAGAGCAGTATATTATTACAGCAGAGCACTATATTATTACAGCAGAGTACTATATTATTACAGCAGAGCACTATATTATTCCTTCTCAGCCACTTGAATTCCTGTCCTTCTGCCACCAACTATTACAGATGATAGATTCCTCCTTCATTAGCCTGCATCGGTGTGTAGCGGTGTGTGTGTGTTTGTGTGTGTGTGTGAGATTACCGAGTGACAACACATTAATCACCACCTTCCTGGCAGCTTGAATGCAACTAGGCTTTGTTAGGAAGAAAATAAATAAACTTTTCTTATGTGTCACTCTCCTCTTGTGAGAGGCTGCAATCAATCATGTTGATTTGACAGGCCTGATAGGTTACAATGTTTACACAATGTGTAATGAACGATCGTGTTACCCACACTACTATTGTTCATAGCCGCGTGAAGTAGGGGTGCTGGAGGTGCTGCAGCACCCCTGGTGGTGAAAATGTAGAACTGCAGGAATGTGTGTCGTTGCAATAAAATAAACAATGTGTTGCATTATTGATATAAATAATAATGTGTTTGGGTTAGGCAAGCAAAAAAACAAACATGGGATATTTATATATGGGCGCCATTCTGCATGGAGAGCTCTCAGATCTGTTTTGTAAAGCGGTAATGATATGCTCCTATCTATTCAGTTGTGGGGGTTTGGAGTTGGACACGTGCTCTGCTGTTCGATAGACAGTTTGGTTTTAGTCGAGTCGGGTATCTCTCTCTCCCTCTCTGATCTCCCTTAGGCGGCGCTTGAGTTTTAAGTTTAGGGAAGATAATTTTCACCATAAAAATGCACCTTTATAATCAAGCAGTCCATGCTAATGTGATGAGTAGATTGGAGAGTCATAATTTAGGCTAATAATATAACTCAATCACTGTTTGCAAAAAAAAGACTGTTCAATGCATGGCTGAGCAGGTAGTGGCATAGAGTATAGCTATGCTATAGGTTATATCAGATAGGTTTCTTCTACTTTATTTTTGTGTTTATTAATTAACACCTTTGGCAGTGATTACAGCATCAAGTCTTCTTGAGTATGACGCTACATACTTGGCACACCTGTAATTGTGGAGTTTCTCCTATTCTTCTCTGTAGATCCTCTCAAGCTCTGTCAGGTTGGATGGGGAGCGTTGCTGCACGGCTATTTTCAGGTCTCTCCAGAGATGTTCGATCGGGTTCAAGTCCGGGCTATGGCTGGCCAACTTAAGGACATTCAGAGTCTTGTCCTGCAGCCACTCCTGCGTTGTCTTGGCTGTGTGCTTAGGGTTCTTGGTCACCTCCCTGACCAAGGCCCTTCTCCCCCGATTGCTCAGTTTGGCTGGGCGGCCAGCTCTAGGAAGAATATTGGTGGTTCCAAACTTTTTCCATTTAACAATGATGGAGGCCACTGTGTTCTTGGGGACCTTCAATGCTGCAGACATTTTTTGGTACCCTTCCCCAGATCTGTGCCTCGACACAATCCTGTCTCGGAGCTCTACGGACAATTCCTTCGACCTCATGGCTTGGTATTTGGACCTTATATAGAGAGGTTTGTGCCTTTCCAAATCATGTCCAATCAATTGAATTTACCACAGGTGCACTCCAACCAAGTTGTAGAAACATCTCAAGGATGATCAATGGAAACAGGATGCACCTGAGCTCAATTTCGAGTCTGAATACTTATGTAAATTGTTTCATAATTGTTTTTATATTTATACATTTGCTAAAATTTCTACAAACCTGTTTTCGCTTTGTGACTATGGGGAAGTGTTTGTAGATTTGATTTAATCCATTTTAGAATAAGGCTGTAATGTAACAAAATGTGAAAAAATTCTAAGGGTCTGAATACTTTCCAGAAGGCACTGTATATACAGTACCAGTCAAAAGTGTGGACACACCTACTCATTTAAGGGTTTTTCGTTATTTTTAAATATTTTCTACCTTGTAGAATAATACTGAAAATATCAAAACTATGAAATAACACATATGGATTTATGTATTAAGCAGAAAAGTGTTAAACAAATCAAAATATATTTTATATTTGAGATTCTTCAAAGTAGCCACACTTTGCCAAAGTAGCCACAAATTAACTTTTAACATTGCACACATTGACATGCATTCCAGGTGACTACCTCATGAAGCTGGTTGAGAGAATGCCAACAGTGTAGAAAGCTGTCATCAAGGTGAAGGGTGGCATCTTTGAAGAATCTAAAATATGAAATATATTTTGATATGTTTATCATTTTTTTAAAAAAGAAACGTCCCTTTTTCAGAACCCTGTCTTTCAAAGATAATTCGTAAAAATCCAAATAACTTCACAGATCTTCGTTGTAAAGGGTTAAACACTGTTTCCCATGCTTGTTCAATGAACCATAAACAATTCATGAACATGCACCTGTGGAACGGTCGTTAAGACACAGCTTACAGAGGGTAGGCAGTTAAGGTCACAGTTATGAAAACTGAGGACACTAAAGAGGCCTTTCTACTGACTCTGAAAAACACCAAAAGAAAGATGCCCAGGGTCCCTGCTCATCTGCGTGAATGTGCCTTAGGCATGCTGCAAGGAGGCATGAGGACTGCAGATGTGGCCAGGGCAATAAATTGCAATGTCCGTACTGTGAGACGCCTAAGACAGCGCTACAGGGAGACAAGACGGACAGCTGACCGTCCTCGCAGTGGCAGACCACGTGTAACAACACCTGCACAGGATCGGTACATCCGAACATCACACCTGCGGGACAGGTACAGGATGGCAACAACAACTGCCCGAGTTACACCAGGAACGCACAATCCCTCCATCAGTGCTCAGACTGTCCGCAATAGGATGAGAGAGGCTGGGTTTGTAGGCCTGTTGTAAGGCAGGTCCTCACCAGACATCACCGGCAACAACGTCCCATATGGGCACAAACCCACCGTCGCTGGACCAGACAGGACTGGCAAAAAGTGCTCTTCACTGACGATTCGTGGTTTTGTCGCACCAGGGGTGATGGTCGGATTCGCGTTTATCATCGAAGGAATGAGCATTACACCGAGGCCTGTACTCTGGAGCGGGATCGATTTGGAGGTGTCTGGGGCTGTGATATTCCATCTGTCCATTATAGTCTGGGGCGGTGTGTCACAGCATCATCGGACTGAGAATGTTGTCATTTCAGGCAATCTCAACGCCGTGCGTTACAGGGAAGACATCCTCCTCCCTCATGTGGTACCCTTCCTGCATGCTCATCCTGACATGACCCTCCAGCATGACAATGCCACCAGCCATACTGCTCGTTCTGTGCATGATTTCCTGCAAGACAGGAATGTCAGTGTTCTGCCATGGCCAGCGAAGAGCCCGGATCTCAATCCCATTGAGCATGTCTGGGACCTGTTGGATCGGAGGGTGAGGGCTAGGGCCATTTCCCCCAGAAATGTCTGGGAACTTGCAGGTGCCTTGGTGGAAGAGTGTGGTAACATCTCACAGCAAGAACTGGCAAATCTGGTGCAGTCCATGAGTAGGAGATGCACTGCAGTACTTAATGCAGCTGGTGGCCACACCAGATACTGACTGTTACTTTTGATTTTGACCCCCCCCCTTTGTTCAGGGACACGTTATTCAATTTCTGTTAGTCACATGTCTGTGGAACTTGTTCAGTTAATGTCTCAGTTGTTGAATCTTTTTATGTTCATACAAATATTGACACATGTTAAGTTTGCTGATAATAAATGCAGTTGACAGTGAGAGGACATTTCTTTTTTTGCTGAGTTTACATGATTCCATATGTGTTATTTCATAGTTTTGATGTCTTCACTGTTATTCTGCAATGTAGAAAATAGTACACATTTGGAAAAACCCTTGAATGAGTAGATGTGTCCAAACTTTTGACTGGTACTGTATGTGTGGAAATCTTAAAAACACACTGCTCACAGAACGGAGATCTTTTACATCCAGTGATTATAGTGTCTACCTGTATTTACAACATACGCTTACTAATAAGTGTTTTTCTATTCATAATGTTGATATGAAAACTCTTGTCTCTAGTAGTGATTGTTAAATATCAGGTCAATGCCCTTTTTACAGCCCAAATTTCAGAACCAGTAACACAACTGTATTGATGTAATCATCCACACAATGTTGAGCACAACCGAATACTAGTAATGTGGTCTGTCATTCCTTTAGCAATGTGTTCACAGCTTGAAACCCTAGTCATTTATTCAAGACCGTGTCAACTAGCAAAGATGCAATTATTTCCTGAATATCAACTTTGTACCATTAAGTTGCCTTGCGACTGAAAAAAAACAGGCTAAAAGTTATTTATCGTTTTTCAAGGTCAGCTAACCTAAAAAGAAGGGCGACACCCTGTCATTTCTTTTTTTTAAAGCGCCTCAATACTCGACAGACAGTACTGTTGATTGCTTTTCCACCTCTCACGGGAGAGGACACAAATTACCTTTAATCTCCCGGCGCGCCACTCAAAACAAGGACAAGTGTTCAAGTGGGCATGCTCTTGTCATCATTTTCATTTCAAGATGTCTTCTCTCTTTTCTCTCTTTTCCAGCATCATACAGTGAATACAAAAGACATCCCTTATAAACACAACACCTTTCTAGTGAACGAAAAGCAGTTGAACATGGTTTACATCATTCTTCCCATTTTAAAAGAACCTCTCACACCTTTTCTCCCATCCAAAGATCCAAAACACTTGTTTAATCAGGATAATCAACAAACACTCCTCATCAGTCAAGCAAGACCTTGAAGCTCTAAACAGCTCCCAGGGATGTTTAGTTATTTCATATGACGATAAAAAAACTTCTTGACATGCTAAACATCTTTGTTGCATGAAGCTCTTCATTGGACATCTGATGCCTACTGTCAGTAGCTCACTGCTAACCTGACCATTCTCACTGGACTAGCTAACTAAATACCGCAGCCCTTTCTATTACAAACTCATGACACCATCCTTGTGTGACATACCACAATGGTCAGTAAGTTCGAGTCAAACTGGTTTCACCTTAGTTACAGAAAAAGGCAGAATTAACTATAATAGATTTGAACCTTATAGATGAAGCTAGAGCAATTGTTACAGTAACTATTCCAATGATTAGGCTTATAGTCCCATGCCATGTCATGACAGTATTACGTTATAGCTGCCTGCCTGCCTGCCTGTCTGCCTGTTTGTCTGCCTGTGTGTCCATCTTTCCGTGTAATTATGTATCTCAGGTCATTAGTTTGCATTTTCAATCAATCAACAATGCCCACATAGTTTAGTTGAAATGTTGATAGTGTCTGTATTATTCTAGTCTAGCCCTGCAGTTGGAATGCTAGATTGGGGCGGCAGGTAACCTAGTGGTTAGAGTGTTGGGCCAGTAACCGTAAGGTTGCTGGATTGAATCCCTGAGCTGCCAAGGTAAAAATCTGTTATTCTGCCCCTGAACAAGGCAGTTAACCCACAGTTCCCCGGTAGGCCATCATTGTAAATAAGAATTTGTTCTTAACTGACTTGCCTAGTTAAATAAAGGTAAAAAAAAAACTAGATATTCCATCTGTCACACCACATATAGGTGCTTTTTAAATTAAGATGCCAATCTCAAAGTCAATTGAACAAGCACTCCAAATATCCTTCTGACACACATACCATACTAATGAGTCTATACAGGAATTAATCAATCTCATTGAGTTGCAAACCATTGGTCTTTTTTGTTTAAGTTACTTTGGTGTCACACCCTGATCTGTTTCACCTGTCCTTGTGATTGTCTCCACCCCCTCTAGGTGTCACTTGTTTTCCCCAGTGTATTTATCCCTGTGTTTCCTGTCTCTCTGGGTAAGTTCGTCTTATGTGTTTCCATGTCAACCAGCGGTTTTCCCGGTCTCCTGCTTTTTGCTATTCTCCTTTTTCTAGTCCTCCCGGTTTTGACTCTTGCCTGTTTCTGGACTCTGTACCCGCTGCCTGACCATTCTGCCTGCCTTGACCACGAGCCTGTCTGCCACTCTGTACCTCCTGGACTCTGAACTGGTTTTGACCTTTTGCCTGTCCACGACCATTCTCTTGCCTACTCTTTTTGGATTATTAAATATCTTAAACTCCAACCATCTGCCTCCTGTGTCTGCATCTGTGTCTCGCCTTGTGTCATGATAGTACGAACTGGCCCTGACAGACCCAGCAGACTTGGACCAGCTTCGCCACGCTGTCTCCCTGCAGGGAGCCACCATTGGGAGACATGAGGAGCCGTTACAGGACCTTCTGGAAGGGCTTTGTTCTCTGACAGAATGCCACGACCAAGGGTTTAAGGCTACTATGGAGCTTATTAAGGAGTTAACTCATAGGCTGTCTGCCATCTCTGAGAGACCCCAACCTCCCAGTACATGTTTTCCTTTTAGTGGTGAGTTGGTACAGCCTACCCCGGTTCCCTGTGAACCCCGATTACCTCCTCCGGAGCGACATTCTGGAGATCCTGGTACCTGTAGGGGCTTTCTTTCTCAGTGCTCGCAAATTTTTGAGCTACAGCTATCTTTGTTTCCTTCGGACCGATCGAAGACAGTGTATATTATTACGCTAATGTCAGGAAGGTGCTCTCTTAGGCTACAGCTGTTTGGGAGCAACAATCCACCCTCTGTTGTCATCTGGAGGAATTCATGGTGGAGGTGAGGAAGGTATTTGAGTCTCTGGTATCTGGGAGAGAGAAGGCCAGTGAACTTATTGATTTACGTCAAAACTCCCGTCGTGTGGCAGACTACACGGTTGAATTTCGCATGTTGGCTGCCGAGAGTGCCTGGAATCCGGAGTCGCTCTTCGATACATTTCTTCACAGATTATCCGAGGTGGTGAAGGATGAGCTAGCTGCTCGGGAATTTCCGGTGGATCTCGACTCCCTCATTGCCCTAACCATTCAAATTAATGGAACGCAGGAGTGAGAGGAGGTCTGGCCTCGGGCACACTCATTCGCTCACCTTCGAAAGAATCCAGAAGTTCCCGAAAGGCAGTTTTCCCGAGAAAATCCAAAGCCACCGGAGCTCCCTTGTGAATTATCAACGACGGGTGAGTTGGATTCTCCTGTGCCTATGCAATTGGGAAGTGCTAGGTTATCGGTTGGGGAACGCTCATGTAGGTTAAAATCCAACTGTTGTCTGTACTGTGGAGGGGCAGGACATTACATAGCTACAGTTGAAGTCGGAAGTTTACATACACCTTTTTCACAATTCCTGACATTTAATTATAGTACATATTCAATGTTTTAGACCAGTTAGGATCACAACTTTATTTTAAGAATGTGAAATGTCAGAATAATAGTAGAGAAGGATTTATTTCAGCTTTTATTTCTTTCATCACATTTCCAGTGGGTCAGAATACTCAATTAGTATTTGGTAGCATTGCCTTTAAATTGTTTAACTTGGGTCAAATTTTTCCGGTAGCCTTCCACAAGCTTCCCACAATAAGTTGGGTGAATTTTGGCCCATTCCTCCTGACAGAGCTTGTGTAACTGAGTCAGGTTTGTAGGCCTCCTAGCTCGCACACACTTTTTCAGTTCTGCCCACAATTTTTCTATAGGATTGAGGTCAGGGCTTTGTGATGTCCACTCCAATACCTTGACTTCATTGTCCTTAAGCTATTTTGCCACAACTTTGGAAGTATGCTTGGGGTCGTTATCCATTTGTAAGACCCATTTGCGAACAAGCTTTAACTTCCTGACTGATGTCTTGAGATGTTGCTTCAATATATCCACATCATATTCCTTCCTCATGATGCCATCTATTTTCTGAAGTGCCCCAGTCCCTCCTGCAGCAAAGCACGCCCACAACCCTCACAACGTGTTCTTCGGCTTGCAAGCCTCCCCCATTTTTCTCCAAACATAATGATGGTCATTATGGCTAAAAAGTATGATCTTTGTCCCCATGTGCAGTTGCAAACCGTAGTCTGGCTTTTTTATGGCGGTTTTGGAGCAGTGGCTTCTTCCTTGCTGAGCGGCCTTTCAGGTTATTTCGATATAGGACTCGTTTTACTGTGGATATAGATACTTTTCTACCTGCTTCCTCCAGCATCTTCACAAGGTTCTTTGCTGTTGTTCTGGGATTGATTTGCACATTTCGCACCAAAGTGCGTTCATCTCTAGGAGACAGAACGTGTCTCCTTCCTGAGCGGTATGACGGCTGCGTGGTCCCATGGTGTTCATACTTGCGTACTATTGTTTCTATAGAACCTGGTACCTTCAGGCGTTTGGAAATTGCTCCCAAGGATGAACCAGACTTGTGGAGGTCTACACATTTTTTTCCCATGATGTCAAGCAAAGAGGCAATGAGCTGGAAGGTAGGAATTGATGTACATCCACAGGTACACCTTCAATTGACTGAAATTATGTCAAATAGCCTATCAGAAGCTGCTAAAGCCATAACATCATTTTCTGGAATTTTCCAAGCTGTTTAAAGGCACAGTCAACTTAGTGTATGTAAACTTCTGACCCACTGGAATTGTGATACAGTGAACTATAAGTGAAATAATCTGTCTGTAAACAATTGTTGTAAAAATTACTTGTGTCATGCACAAAGTAGATGTCCTTACCGACTTGCCAAAACTATAGTTTGTTAACAAGAAATGTGTGGAGTGGTTGAAAAACGAGTTTTAATGACTCCAACCTAAGTGTATGTAAACTTCCGACTTCAACTGTACCTGCACTGTTAGAAAACCCTTGTCTCTGGTGGGTACAAGTACTTTGAGTGCTTGTGCTGTGGGGAGACCAATCTAAGTCTCTCCGAGTGCTTATTGACTCTGGGGCGGATGAAAGTTTAATGGATGACACTATTGCTTCTGAGCTAGGTATTCCCATTCAACCTCTCTCAGTTCCCATGGATGCCAGGGCACTGGACGGCCGCTCAATAGGTAGAGTCACCCATTGTACTGTGCCCATTAAAATACAGTTTTCCGTTAACCACAGTGAGAACATACAGTTCCTCCTCATTGCATCTCCCCATTTTCCTGTTGTATTGGGGTTTCCTGGCTTCAAAAACAGAACCCTGTTATTGACTGGACCATCCACAAGCTCCATCATGGGTTGGAGCCCATTTTGCCATTCCCACTGTCTTCAAGCAGCACAGCCTTCCCCCAGACGTCTTCCTCAGGACGTCAGCAAGGCTTTGGATGTTTCTGTCATTCCCACTGAGTACCATGACCTACTTGAAGTCTTCAGTAAGGCACGTGCAACTTCCCTACCCCCGCACCGTCCTTAAGATTGTGCCATTGATCTCTCCCAGGCACCACACCACCTCGGGGTTGACTATATTCTCTATCTCTGGCCCAGAAGCCAGGATATGCTTATAATTGGTAGCATTAGATAGAAAACACTTTGAAGTTTGTGGAAATGTTAAAATAATGCATGAGACTATAACACAATGGTAGGAGAAAATCCAAAGAAAAGATTCCATGAGATCCCATGCTCTTCCATTAGAACGTATAGGGACAATGTTAAATCCGGCTCCCAGATTGCAATTCCTATGGCTTCCACTAGATGTCAACAGTCTTTGTTCAAGGTTTCAGGCTTGTTTCTTCCCAAACGAGGAAGAATTGAGTTTTGGCACCGGGAGTCACAGTTGGAAATCAGTCTGTGGGCGCGTGACGAAGAGGACGCGCACTTTCTAATTTTACTTTTCTATTGAACATACTTCTTTCCGTATGAAATATTATAGTTTAATTACATTTTAGGGTACCTGAAGATTATATAGAAACGTAGTTTGACTTGTTTTAACAAAGTTTAGCGGCAGCTTTTTGGATTCCTTTGTCTGCATGTTGAATGATTGGTTTTCTCAAATGGCGCCAACTTAACAGAATTTGGGGGATATAAAGAAGGATTTTATCTAACAAAATGACCATGCATGTTGTAGCTGGGACCCTTTGGATTGCAAACAGAGGAAGATTTTCAAAAAGTAAGTGATTATTTAATCGCTATTTGTGATTTTATGAAGCCTGTGCTGGTTGAAAATATATGTTGATGTGGGGCGCCGTCCTCAAACAATCGCATGGTATGCTTTCGCTGTAAAGCCTATTGCAAATCGGACAATGCAGTTAGATTAACAAGAATTTAAGCTTTTAACCGATATCAGATACTTATATGTACCAAAACGTTTAATATCCATCATTTTTATTATTATTTATTTGACCGGAAGTTGTCGACAGGTGTCCCGCTAGTGGGATGCCTATCCCAGAGAGGATAACAACACATTCTATTGAACTTTTTTTTTCTAATTGGCTTATACTCCCCATCACACTGTCAACTACATCACAGAGCCACAGGATCAGGAAGTTAGACCTATAACCCATCGGGAGAAATCCCAACAATCCAGCAGACCTAATCTGGTGAGATTTGTATCAGAACAGAACAAACACAACAATACACTCCTTCACATATCACTCAATACGTGTAAACTTCAATACAAAACCTCAGAGGACTGTTACCTAACCCATTTTGACACAACTCCCAATGTGAGTAATGTGTAAAAAAAAAAACACTGCTACTGGTCAAATATCTAAATCAAATTAGAATCACTACCCTTAAGAACTCCATAAAGAAAAATAATTGTACCCATACAGTCATAGTAAAATAGACTTAAGACAGCCTACCCTTAGTTAAAGGCAATGCCCTCTCCTTCTTCCCATTGTTTTAAATCACAAATATGGCTAAGAACTATAAACTTCATCATAATTATCAATATTACAAATGACCTTCAAATCAGTATCACAAATGACCTTGACATCCGGTGAAATGCAGAGCGCCAAATTCAAATTACAGAAATACTCATTTTAAACATTCATGAAAATACAAGTGTTGCACACCATTCAAAAGCTTAGAATCTTGTTAATCTAACAGCATTGTCAGATTTCAAAAAGGCTTTAAGGCGAAAGCAGAACATTTGATTGTCTGAGGGCAGCGCCCCGCACACATATTCAATTAGCATAATAACATAACCAGCAGAGCTGTCACAACTCAAAAATAGCATAAAATAAATTGCTTACCTTTGAAGATCTTCATCTGATGGCATACCCAAGCGTCCCGGTTACACAATAAAAGGTCCTTTTGTTCGATAAAGTCCCTCTTTATATCCATAAAGCTCTGTTTGGTTGGCGTGTTTTGTTCAATAATCCACCAAAGGCGTTCATCCATGCAGACAAACAACATCCCAAAAGTACCGGTAAAGTTCGTCGAAACAAGTCAAACAGCATTTCTAATCAATACTCAGATACCCTAAACTGAATATAAACGATAATATTTCAGACGGTATATAGCCTGATGAAGAGAAAAAGAGCTGAGAGCGCGCTGACTGTCACGCGCTAAATCCATAATAGGACACTTGACGTGACCTCAGGAAGAACTTCTCTAATTCCTTGGTTTTTCAAGATAAGCTTGAAACCTTTTTCTAAAGACTGTTGACATCTAGTGGAAGCCATAGGAACTGCAATCTGGGAGCTATTCCCCTATATAGCCAATAGGCCTTCAACTAAAAACTGGTCACCTCAAAATCCCACTTCCTGGATGGATTTTGCATGGGTTTTCGCCTGCCATATCAGTTCTGTTATACTCAGACATTATTTTAACTTCAGAGTTTTCTATCCAAAGCTACTAATTATATGCATATCCTAGCTTCTGGGCCTGAGTAACAGGCAGGTTACTTTGGGCACGTTTTTCATCCGAACGTCAAAATAATGCCCCCTTATTTAATTTGGTAGTTTACGGCCTCAATCTCACTCACTGCTCTCCCCAATACCATAGCCCCAGGAAACATTTCAGAGAGAGACAATGAAACCCCAATTTTCCCAGAAAAAAACAAAACATTTTGTTAGCATTCACTATACTACACCGATTCAGCAACCCAAAAGTTTTAACTACAAACAAAACCTGATTATAATGATAAGTCCACTGAACTCCCTCAAATTATTAATTGTTTTTTTCAATCTACCCCAACGTTTATGTGAGCTTAATTTAGCATGTGCTACCCTTAGACACGGCAACATGTATCTCGCCACCGAGTCTAATAATTCACTCACATATTATATGACTGGTCTCTCTTTTCCATAACCATATAAAATTATCCTGGTATTGTTATTAGACCAATGTCCAACAACATATGTAATAGCTGTTTAGCCTTAGATTGTTCCTGTTACCTCTCTAAATGTAACACTTTTTCCTGTCGCAAATGTAATACATTTCTCAGCGTAAGGAATCAGTGATATTTGATCCCAGGCGTTTAATAAAAAGTTGTTAGAGACGTGATCTCCTACGTCTCCCTTAACATACATACTGTAGGGGACTTCCATCAGTCCCGGAAAGAAAGAATCCTACTCAAACACATCAGCTAATAGTGTTTCATTAAATGAAATCGACACCTAAAATAAACAAACATGTAACCCCTTTCCAGTAATCTAATCATTTCAACCTGATGCATTAATTTAGTAAAAATATAAACCTGTTGTTTAACCTTTAAAAAGTTGGTGCTGTCTCATCAGCATAATAGTAAAAACTAACTGTCACCCACTCTTAGCTATGATGTGGGTGTGCCCTAAGGGTCAATACTGTTCAGCCTGTACATTAATGATCTGCCTTCTGTCTGTACTGGGTCTGAAATTCAAATGTTTGCAGACGATACAGTGATATACAGTGGGGCAAAAAAGTATTTAGTCAGCCACCAATTGTGCAAGTTCTCCAACTTAAAAAGATGAGAGAGGCCTGTAATTTTCATCATAGGTACACTTCAACTATGACAGACGAAATGAGAAAAAGAAATCCAGAAAATCACATTGTAGGATTTTTAATTTATTTATTTGCAAATTATGGTGGAAAATAAGTATTTGGTCA